>CM035422.1:141192216-141197216 GCA_020310875.1 Ceratopteris richardii
CAAGAAATACCAAATTCAAGATTTTATAATGCATAGCTCAATGCACTATATCCCTACTTAGGTTGTCAATGCCCTAGAGCATGTGCAAGCTCTAATAGAGATACCCTTTATATAAAAGCCTCTAAAACATCGAGGTGAATTTCTATCGCTTCCAAGGTGAAAGGCGAACTCAACCATGATAAAGCCCATCATAGAAAAAAAACTAAAAATTAAAAATAATTAAACATTAACTAAATAATATCTAAAAAGCGAAACAAAGTTATAATAGCTTAGAATTTTAAGCAAGAGCATGTTGTAAATTAAAAAATAATAAACTATAGTTTATAGGAGAAGCATGTAGTGTATACAATGAAAAGGACTCTTTCCAATTGAGAACATATCCTTATATTGAAACAAGATAAAAACATGCTGATGTTTTACAAATGAGGTTTCAAGTTCCCAAACTCCTAAATTTTATGCCAAATTTTATGGTGATATTATTGTTTTTATTGCAAGTGTATGTAAAAAGTTGATCGAGTCTCATAAGCTGAAGCCCTCCGATATGTCAAATGTGATGTGGGTGTCTCACTACCCAAAAGCAATGATGCACTACGAAGTATTGTGTTGAAACTTGCGCCGACTCCCTTAAGCTTGATATAGACTCTCAAGCTTAGCAAAAAGATCAAGTAGATTCCCAACTTGGGATCCTATGTAATAGGTCATGAACCAAACCAATGAGTCAAATAGAACTTTGTTTGGGGGAACTCCCCTCCTTGCCTTCATTTTTACACTCCCAAGCATATCTTGTACTAGATATATTTAAATATGAGTAGCATGTATGACAAGATAACAATTGTGGCAGAAGTTCCTTGAGGACTTCGTCACCCTAGACCGAATGACAAGATCAGACATGGACAAATCCCCCTCGTTGAATTGAAGCAACTTACATCATGCAAATGGTCCCCTCTTCTTTGTTTACCTCTACTATCAAAGAAATTGAATGTCAAAAGGCATTGACCACGATCACAGAGCCAACAACCTGACCTCACAAAGACAACGAAAAAGCTTTTCCATTTTGAGGCAAGCTCCACCCAATGTGGTCAGCAACGGGATCACAATGGGATAGGCAGCATGTTGCTAACATGTTAGCAATGGGTCAAAGTTGCAAGCTCCAAGTTGCGATAAAGTTGCATACAAATTTAGACTTTTTACTATTATTTTAGATTTTAAGTGTATTAGGTGTACATATCCTCTAAACATGCTTGAATAGCCTCAAAAAACATTAAAAATAATATGGAAAAATGTATGCATATTACATGTAAGTCATCCTTGATCAAGCCTCAAGTAGTCCACTTTTGATTGCCAATGCACATGCTAAATTTAAATTCGTATCCAAATGCACTATGTGTGACTTGATGTGTTCAAGATCACTAGGTGGATCATCAAACTTTGTGAATCGCATTAAGAACACCTTAAAAGCAAGTCTAAGACATCCTTATAGTTCAAATGACTTGATTCTTTAAGCTCATTATATTTAACTAGAAATGGTGAACGTCAAATCTATAAATAAGTTATGGATTTACAATTTAAAAATTATGCTGTATATGCATCACATGTATCCAATCATTTATATTAGCATAGACCATGGAAGTTACATCTTAATCCATTCACAAACAAGTGGATTCCATGTTGCATTGTTCAAACCTTTCTCAAGTTTTTTTATTAGTAATATTATTGTGTATTGTGATAAATATATCATTTAATATTAAATAGGGCTGAAGATAGAGAGACAACTTCGGCCTAGCCACAACCTAAGTAATAATCACATGAGATTTTTCTTCTTCTACCTTTGAGGCTTATGCCTATTATTTTAATCATATCTAGAACAAGCTTTTTCGCAATTTGAAGTGAATTTCCATTGGATTGAAAGTGAGAAAAAATAGCTATAAGATCAATAGTTATGATCTCATCCTATGATATCCAACAAGTTGACAATCCAAAAACAAATCAGTTATTTTAGGAACATCGAATAGTTTCATGAAGATCTCTATCAAAAATCTTCATTATTTATTTGCAATCAATCTGATTTCAATTTCTATAACTAGATTCCAAATCTTATTCCATTAGGAATTGAGAATCCATGAGACAAATAAAAATATATCATTTTAATTGTAAACATACTACTCCCATAATAACAAATAACATCCTTGGGAAGGAGATTTTTTGGTCATGTACAAGATGGGTTACGAACCCATTCGCAATGTGGAGTGGTTAGCAATGCATTACAGAGGGTTCCAAGCACATTGCATGCAACTATGAGGTCCACAATGCCCCATATGCAAGGACACAATCTCTCTCATCATAGATCACCTACATAAAAATCTAACACCGTTAACTATTTTTGGAAGCTCCCTTCCACTCGACCATGATCATAAGTGCAAGGAATGATCCTTCTCCATAAAATCATCTTCGAAACTTCCTCTTGCTTTCTAATACCTTGTTTTCAAAGCTAGTTAACTTTGGCAAATCTCTAGTTAGCTCTTATCAACCTTTGATCAACCTTTAAAAATCATACTTGAAACTCGATAAAGTGGATACATGAGCAATGGCATGTCTCATGTGTCTATATAACTGGTACACCAAGCCAAACATCAATCCCTCAATATCAACCACTCGAAGAGCAATGCTAATACACTTAGGAACAAGGATAAGATTTTGTATCTCTACCCAAAAGTCCATGTCTAATACTTTGTGCTTCACGTACTTCACACTCTCCAACTGACCCATCTTCATCTCATTCCATCTCCTATCTATCATCATCATGCGCAAGGAGTCAATGAACTCATGACTCACATAAGCTATAAAATATGCATCCAAAACGTGCATTGAAAATATGAACCAACTCCTTTTCACTATTGCTAAGGAAATTGCTAAGTGAGTGATGGTTCTTATATATGCATGTAATGATCCATCTCGCATCACTGATAATAGGGGAAACCCATGGGAGTTTACTTATGCCCTCAAATAGTAAATCTATGCAATGTACAATGCAAGGGATCCAAACAAAAGAGGGATCTACCGTTAGACACATTATCTATAATAACCTGGACTACATTTTCACGTCCAACCTCTTCTATGGCACTCTTAATGTGCTAAAACATGAATTCCCCAATGATCCATGTGCCCACAATGCTACAATCTACATCACAAAGAAAATAAGTACGAATACACGAGGAGACCATTATATTTATTATGAGACGATATCATGATATTACTCCAACCATCGTCCAATATAGAACATCCATATGTTTGCCACCCTAATTTTATAGGCTTCATAAGCACCTCTATCCTCTCTTTCTCCTCAATATGCATGGCCCCACACAATCTATTATAGTAAGCACCATACCCATTATCACATTGCCCCACTTTTGCAATGGCCTTCACCATCCTCATTCACCCATCTGTACGAACTATGTTGAAAGAGAGATTGCATACAAAATGCAACTTACTATTTCAACCTTGATAGCTTTTTGTTGTTGCTTTCTTAATCCCACAAGCCACATATATAAAAGAGTATGAAGTGATGCTTGTCTAGATCTTTGTGACGATGGTAGGTCGAGAATGTTCTCTGACTCACTTTCATCTCTTAATGAAACACCTCTTTTTCCTTCAGTCCTACTAGGTTCCACCTCAATCTTCTGTAACATGTCTAGTCAAGATATTGCAAGCTCATGCAAATGGATTGCAAGATTTGCTTGTGCACTATTATGTTCTTTTTGCACACCTTTTGCAATGTTTGGAGAAACCTCTAAACATGCACGAATACCTATACCACCTAATCTTGACACATGGTGTATCAAATGAGTCATCATGGTACAAAATGAGTCATCATGGTACAAAATGACTTACCACAATACTTGCATACCCATCTTCTTATGCCAGAACCAAAGTTAATAGTGACGTGTTGCCAAGGTATGGCTTTTGGTATGAGCATCCCAAAGAGAAGAAATACAAAGGGGCATGGTAATAATCTCAAGGAATTGGTGCCCAACTTCCAAGGATAATGGATTCCCTTGTAGAGTGTACCTAAAACATACAATCCATACTATGTTAGACATGGTAGATAGAATCTCATAGTAGATACATCATACATGGCATGGTGGTTGCAACCTATTATGCATGTATGCATAATGCATGCAATATGTGGAATCTGTAATTTAGAAATATTGAGATTGTCCATTAAGTTAGACTTTAGTGGAGCTCTAATATTACAATATCTATGACTACGCTATGATGTTGGGCATTCTCAGCCAATGTTTGAAAGGAGATGTTGCCTACATAACATGTTAATTCTACATACATTGTAATTTGTATCTACTCCTAATGACAAGTGGAACTTGGAAGTCAATAATTGAATCTATGTCCTACAATTGCTATTAGGAATTGATAGCTTTAGCAAGCATGATTAAGTATTATAATTAGCTGTAAATAATGGATGGGAGTTTATATAACGTATGTACATAATAAAATGATATTTATGTATGACCATGTCACCATTATTATAACTTATGACATTGTCAATTGACTATTCAGTGTTACTCCATATGAGTCGTGACAAGTATGTCTATAATAATAAAAGGATACTTATGTATGATTGCTATGCATAATGCATCATGCATGTATGCATGTGCTATGTAAACAATGTGTGTTTGACAATGTATCATAGTTGCATCTTCATCTATATACATTACTTGTACCGAGTAGGAGGCTAGAAAATTGTCTCACTAGGCTAGAAAATTGAACTCGACAGTGGGGAGCTAGGAGTGACCAATGACCAGTGACAACCTACAAGTCTCTCTCTCTCTCTCTCTCTCTCTCTCTCTCTCTCTCTCTCTCTCTCTCTCTCTCTCTCTCTCTCTCTCTCTCTCTCTCTCTCTCTCTCTCTCTCTCTCTCTCTCTCTCTCTCTCTCTCTCTCTCTCTCTCTCTCTCTCTCTCTCTCTCTCTCTCTCTCTCTCTCTCT
>CM035422.1:141202216-141287216 GCA_020310875.1 Ceratopteris richardii
CTGGGCAAGTTCGAACTCTAGTTGGCGGGGCTTCGATTTTAAGAGAGACGTTTTCCCGCCCTGAAGCAGCAACGGCGCTTTGTAGAAAAGCCGCGCCCGAGGAAGAGATGTCTCATAGATGCCCCTCGGAGCGACCTCCGTTGTCGATGCTCACGTGGAATCTACGTGGCACTGGCTCCTGAGTGAGTCAGCTGCAGTTCTCAAAGTAGGACGACGAAACTCCCAAATAAAAACCTCTTGTGTGGAATTAGAGTATTTCATCATGTCTTTTCATTTTTTTTTTCTTTTTTTTTTTTATATAAGAGGAAGTTCAACCGAAGTTTAATCTTTTTTTACTTGAATTGATTGAAAGAACAATTCTACAAGTGAATGGGCATAATACATGTGGAACTTTCTCTATCTTACAAAACAAAAGTTAAGAATGTTTGAAGGTGATACAATAATGAAAATCCGAAGGTAGTAAAGAAACTAGATTTGGATTGACCTAAAGTCTGTTACATACCAGCTGTAGCTTAGAGAGATTGAACCTCCACCTTCGCTTCAAGGGGCAAGGGCTCAAACCAACTGAACTAACGACTGTCAACGTTTTCATTTCTTTCTTCACATAGGAAGGTAAAACAAGGCAACCGATGTCTCTCCAAGTAGGAGAGTGGAACAAGGCAACGGATAGAACTATGAAATAGCTTTATGCGAATAGATTTTTTAGAAAGGATTGTGCATTTTTAATGTATTTTATATTTTGTATTTAAAGATAAAAAGGCTCTACGTTAATGTACGAATGTAGTTGAGTCAAGCATAGAACAGCACAATGGGAAAATAGGATATGTGAACACTTATAAGCAAAATGTGTTCTAAGCTCGAAGATTGAGGGCATGCATTCGACCACCGAGTTTAAAGATTACATGCCACATGTTGGGGTCTTTAAACTATCAAAATCTATTTTTGTGAGACTTGTGTGTATCAGCCAAGAATCAAAAGTCTACATGAGCCCCAAATGTGAGTAAGCCTCTCAGCTTATCGATAACCCGAGTTTCCCAAACATAACCTATGTGGGTTAAGACAAATAACTAGTCATAGCACTCTCTCTGTCTCCATCTAGTGCCACGTGGAGAAAAGTTATGAAAAAAAATGTTGCATTCAAGTTTTCACACTCATCTTTAGTGAGCTATTGAAAAAATATATGGCTTTTGAAATTGGAATTTTGAATGACGTACAAAAAAATCCCTTATGCCTCTCATCATTGAGGTTATAGTTTTTGCATATAGACTAATATTGCATTAGTCTATTCGTGTAAAAACTCTCTCTTTTTAACCTTTGTAATTTCCCAACATGCTTGTCTACTAATGAAAGCAACATGAAATTAGTATTTGCTTGATTTTTTGTGTTGTATGCTTGTCTACTAATGAAAGCAACATGAAATTAGTATTTGCTTGATTTTTTGTGTTGTATTGTTGAAGAGTAACTCTTCTAAGTTTTTTTTATAATAATGAAAGCAACATGAAATTAGTATTTGCTTGATTTTTTGTGTTGTATTGTTGAAGAGTAACTCTTCTAAGTTTTTTTTTATAAAAAAGAAGTTTGGTCGATGCCGAGTCTCCATTGCTATAATTAAGAAAGGAACAATTGTACAATGAATGGGTATAGTGCCCTTGGGATCCTTCATACTTCACAAGGAAAGAATAGGATGGTTCGGCAACACAACAACAATGATGGTATGAAACCAGCAAGAGACATATGATTCATAAGAAAACAAGTGAACCAGAGAGAGATACACAATAGTTAGTGATTGTTCATCACCCTCATGGAGAATCCACTTTATTTTAATCTTGTTGTTTCCAAGACAAAAATCCTATGGTGTTTCAAAGGAGGAGACTCCTTACAACTACATATTCTTCTGCCTAATACATTGAGGGACTTTTCAATCGACCATTCTTTTGGATGGTCATAGAAGTTGGTCGCACATCTTTCTTTCCATATCTTATGAAGCACTTCCCCTCTAATGGCATTCTATAAGGCAAAGGAGCCAATTGCTTCTCAAGTAACACTTGCTTCCAATGGGTTTGACTTTGTAATCTCAAATTCCTAGTAAGATCTTGCCAAATTGAGTGAATCTTTGGGCATGAAAAGAAGAGGTGACTGAGATCTTCTCTACTTGAAAGGTAGTGCTTACGCTAGTGAGGGGCACCACATATTTTCTTGGCTTTCATATTGGTCCAAATTCCTCAGTGGAGAACTCGCCATATAAGTAATGATTTTTTGTTCTCAATGAGAGGATGCCACATGTCCTTGAATTTGAATTTCCATATGGTATAGGGCTAATTTAGACACCATCTCCTGTTAAGGGAGATATGCAAGTCAAGGTGCTTATGGATCCTCAATGTTTTATTCAATTTTTTACCATTGATCAATTATAACCCTTCGATATGTGATGGGTCATTCTTTAGAAGGAGACATGTCTTTGAGTTTTCCCAATAATAGATTATGTTTCTTAGCAGACACCAATCCTCATAGCCGACTCTCCTATCCAAGCCTATGTCCTCAAATCTTATCTAGTGTCTTCTCTCTTGATTGCAAACATGGTTCCACTTAAAAAAACCCTTTGTTCCATAGCTTCTTTTCCCTTTGAGGTTCTCCAAGCCAATTTCTTTGATTCCCTAATAGGGAACCATATAGAATCATTTTTTCTAATCTCAACTACCCACTTCCAATATCATTAATCTTGATGTATGATTTCATCTTGTTCCAAATCTTTCACATGGACCAGACCAAGTCCAAACACTTTGGGAGTCACAAAAAGTAGAGAAAACATCATAGTGAAAAGATTGAGTCCCTTCCTTCTAAGGATTCTCATAAGCATACGAGAATATTAGTTTCTAAGAAGCAATTTTGCTCATGAAGCTTTCATGTTGCACCGTGATTTGATCACCCATTTGGTAGCCATGTTATCTACCATTCTTCCAACATCCAAAATGCCCAAACCACCATAATATTTTTGGCTAACACAAATGTCCCATTTCATTTTGGGCACACCCCTCCTATTGGGATCACTTGTCCAAAGAAAATTTACAACTTCTTTCCAACTTCACTAATTCTTTGTCGTTCGATCTTCAACAAACCAAAAAGTAGATAATCACTAAAAGGAGGAAGGTTTTGATCAACATGGCATGCCCTCCTACCTTGAGCTACATGTTGGAGAATTCCTCTCTTATGTGTAGCAGAAAGTGTAGAACACCTCCTCAAGATCAAGACTTTTACCTATAGTTGAACATTAGAATGAAAACCAGTATCAACTAAAGATCACAATGAACTTAAGGCTTTGGTTACTCAAACTAGACACTAATAGCTTTGACATGAGCTATCATACACTCAATTTGGAGTAATTTTTGGTTTGGCAACTGTTTACCTCAACAGGGTACATGTCCACTCAATTATGCTGAAAACTAGTCTTCATTAAAAACTTAATAACTCAAAGAGCATGAAGGATTTGATAAAACTATCTTAAACAAAGAAAGTAAGCAAGATCCAATGAATATTTAAACTCTAAAAATAGATACATATATTGAAAGATATGACTCTTGCAATCAGGCCACTTAGAAATGGTGAGCGGCTAGACATTGTCTATGAGACTGTAGAAAAGAAAATGATTAAAACCAAATGAGCTACCTACAAGGGGACTTCAATGCCTTCTTCCTCTGTTCTTGAGTGTCCTCCCTTTCCTCTTTTGTAGCCAAGTGACCACGAGCTCTCATGATGTCTTCGTGAGCTCTTCTCCATAACTCCTCCACTACTTTGAGCAATCGCTCTTCTCTTCCAGTTCAGTTTTTGGATTGATTCTCTTTTGGCCTCCACTACTTGGTAAAGTAAATGCTTCCATTTTTCATTTTTCTATTTGCCTTCTATTTGAAGAAAATCTTTTTTGTGAAATATATATGATCTTGCTTCTTTATTTGTTAACACTCCCCCTCAAGCTCACATGTGATCTTGCACCTTTCAACCATATCCTACAAATTGATTTCATCCTTGAACCTCTTTAGCTTAGAAGCAAAGGACTTTGTAAATATGTTTGTAACTTGGTCATTAGTTCTAATTAACTTTATATCCACATCCTTGTTCAAAACTTTTTCTCGAACATAATGATAATGCACTTCTATTTGCTTACTTCATGCATGAAACATTGGATTGTATGTCAAGTGTATGCTTGACATGTTATCACCATAAATTGGAATGTTGTCTACCTGCACATCAAGATCAACCAATAGCTTCTTAATCCACATAGCCTCACAAGTTGCAAAGGCTAGTCCTCTATATTTAGCCTCTGTAGATGAAAGTGGAATAGTGTGTTGCTTCTTTGAGCTCCATGTGGTAGATTTGCTGCCTGTATGAATACATAACCTGAAGTGGATCTTTTGTCTTCCTTCGAACCAACCCAATCAGCATCACTAAAGCCCTTTACTTGCAATTCTTCATCATATCCATAAAACAATGAATGTTTGACTATGTGCTTCACATATTTTAGCATTTGTTTGGCTGAATTTAAATGTTCACTTATTGGAGTTTGCATAGATTGAGAAAGTACTCCAACGATATAACATAAATCTTTTCTTGTGATCATAGCATAGATCAATGAACCTAAAATACTCCTATATGAAGTTACATCATGCAACCTCTCTCCATCATCTGAGTATAACTTCACATTTGTCTCTATAAGTTGGGTGAGTGATTTGCATTCACTCATTCCAACTCTGAAAAGAACATCCAACAGGTACTTTCTTTGCATCAAGCAGATGCCATCTTTCCCATAGACCACCTCAATGCCTAAAAAATATTTCAGCTCAAGATATGAAATTTTAAACTCATTATTGAATTTTCTTTTGATCTCTTTTATTCCTACAACATTACCTCTTGTTATGATGAGATCATCCACATATATGCAGATGTATATCTACTTGCGTTCTTCTTTTTTCACGTAGAGAGAAGGATCTATTCCAATCAGTTGACTCATGTATAACTTTTCTTGAAGTTCTCCATTGAGAAAAGCATTTTTTATGTCAAGTTGGTACAATTTTCATCTCCTTGATTCACTCACTACAATCAAGGTTCTAATTGTTCCCATCTTTGCAATCGGATTGAAAGTCTCTTCATAGTCAATGTCATGAGTCTCGTTGAATCCTTTTGCTACTAGTCTAGGTTTATGCCTAGCTAGAAAACCATAAACATTTCTCTTTACTTTAAACATCCATTTATTTAAAACAATCTTCATACCTTCAGCCTTTAGAACTAGCTCCCATGTGTGATTGTCCTCGAGAGCTTTTATCTCTTCTTGCATAGCTTGATGCCATTGTTTTTCTGTACATGCTTCTTCATATGCATCCCGTTCTTTATCTTTGACCAACTATGTCATATATGCAAAATGATTTGCAATAAAACTATCATAGCTCAGCCTTTGAATTGCATACCTTGCTCTTGAAGACCTCCTTTCATTTCTTTTTGAATATTGGTTCTTCAATCAGTTCAACTTTACCGTTGGTGTAATAACCTCTTCATACTCTTCTTCACTGTCATTTGAATCATTATTTTGGGTAGCACTTTCAGCTTCAAATCTTCCATGATATGATGTTGGTGATAAGGAATGACTCCTTAGTCTCCCCTTCCATGTTGAGCTTTCTCCATGTGATGTAGAAGCTTCTACGCCTGATATTTGAGTGCTTCTTTGTTGAAATTATCCTTAGACAACACCTCCATAATCTTCATAATATTCTTCAAGAATCTTCTCTTTCCCTTTGTCTCCAAACCATGGTCTTAGCTCATCAAATACCACATCTCATGAGACTCGTAGCTCCTTGTCACTGGATTGTACCACCTATATCCTTTTTGCTATGATGAATATCCAATGAAAATACATTTTTTTTACTTTGGCTCCATTTTTGTCCTTAGTTGTTGAGGAATGTGAACATAACACACACATACAAAAACTTGAGATGTGTAAGATCAGGTTTCTTACCAAAATAAACCTCCTCAAGAGTTAAATTATGCACTCTAGCTGTTGTGCACTTGTTCATCAGATAAACAATTGTACTAGCCATTTTAGTCCAATAGTTTAGTGGCACCTTCATCTTGTTGAGCATACATTTTGCAACTTCTGTGATATGTCGATTTTTCCTTTCAATGATTCCACTTTGTTGAGGTGTGTAGCTAGATTTAAGTTGTCATTCGATACCATTTTCATAAAGAAAATTTGAAAATTCTTTAGAAAAATATTCTCCTCGTCCATCGGACCTCAAGGTCCTTATGTACTATCATGTTTCCTTTTCTACCTGTACTTTAAATCTCTTGAACATAGAGAACACATCTTATTTTTATTTTATGTAGAACATCCATACTTTTCTTGACTGATCGTCAATAAAAGTGACAAAATATATATTACCAACCATTGATGGTTGTTGTGTTGGTCCCCATACATTCGTGTGTATGAAGTCGAGGACATTCCTTGCCACATAGTTGCTCTTCTTGAATGGTTGTCGAGTTTGCTTTCTTAGTTGGCATGCTTCACAAAACTCATGTGATTATCCAGCATCATTGAACCTTGGAAGACCTCTTACCACTTCATGGTTTCTCATGTCTTTGAGCTTCGAAATGTTGATATGTCCAAACCTTTTGTGCCACAAATCAATTTCAACAATCCTCTTATTTCCAAAATGAATATACATCACCTTTCCATGTAGTTGTTGAATGTTCAAAGTGAACATCCTACCTTCTTTCCTTCCTTGAGCAAGGAACTTGAATCCCTCTTTTGGATTCTTTATAAAGCAGCCTTTTTCATTGAAGAAAACAGGATATCCTTTCTCTACCATTTGTCCTTTGAAATCAAATTCTTTGCAATAATAGGAACATGAAGAACATCATTCAATACCTTCTTGTCTCCAAGCTTGATTTCTCCAACATGCTCAGTTGTGTGTCGAGTTTCATCACCGATCTCCACACATCCTTTTCCATTTGGAGCCTTTAGATTTGTGAATAAATCTCTTCGGCATGTCATATGATTGTTGCAACCTAAATCTATAAACCATTTTTTGTCATCACTTCTTGGATTATTGTACTCATGCTTCATGGCAAACATGGTTTGCTTATTTCCTTCACTTGATGTACTCGCATAGTTATTTTGGCTCTTTTGGCTACCTCCATTCAACCTTCCATTCTTTTGCCAACAATCATTTACATAATGTCCTACTTTACCACAATGATAACATGTTATACCTTTATGAGAATTGTATGAACCTCGACCTCTTCCTCTATTTCTTCCTTGACGTATTCCTCTATTTCTTCCTTGACCTCTTCCATGTGTGCTATCATTTGAGTTGTCCTTATTGTTCTTCGAGTTGTGTTGACTTGAAATGGTGTTGTTGTAGTTTCTTCCTCTTCCTCTTGAGCCTCCTCTTGAGTTCCTTCCTCTACTTCGACTTGCATCTAACATTTGGCTATGACTATCCTTACCTTTATTCCTTGTCCTTGTTGAGCAACCTCTTCAGCCACAAGATTTGGTATAATCTCCTTGAATGTTGGTAGAGGATCTCTATAAAGAATGTTTGTGATGAGGTTCTTCCACTTCTCTTCACCCCTCAAGCCATTAAGGGTTGTTTGGATGATGTCTTCCTCTTCTATCTTGCATCCAACTGATGCTAGCTAATCTCAAATATCCTTGATCTTCAATGTATACTCTGTAATGCTTTGGTTTGAACTTTTCTTCATGTTGTAGAGCTCGTTCTTGAGTTGCATCTTCCAAGACCTTGTTAAGGTAGCATACACCTTCTCCAATGCTTCCCAAAATTCCTTGGTTATCTCTAGGTTTTGCACATGACCAATCATGTGTTAGAAATAACTTATGAAATGAGGAACATCACCCTTCAATTCCTCTCTTCCAAATCTACAAATTATCACCTTTGTATTGGAGTAACATTGGGATCTTGAAGGTCCACTAGTTGTGGATCATCTCCAGTAACTAGACTTCATAAACCTTTACCTTTAAGGTAATTTGTCATTTTGTACATCCAAGACTGAAAATTGTCTTTATCTAACTTCTCAACTTGTTTTCCTAAATCAACCATTGAAGACTTCCAAGTTTGAAGTTTACCTCAATTATGTTCTAGTAATGTATCTTGACTTTATGAAGCTCCTCCTTGATTTGTAGCTTCTACTTTGTTTTACTTTAGTTCCAATTCTTTGCCTCTTCAAGCTCCAATGCTCTATTATTGAGCTCTAATACCAATTGTTGGAAAATTCCTCTCCTATGTGCAACGGAAAGTGTAGAAGACCTTCTTAGGATCAAGACTTTTACCTACAATTGAACCTTTGAATGAAAACTCATATCAATTGAAGAACCCAATGAACTTGAGGATTTGGTCACTCAAACTAGTCATTAATAGCTTTCAAATGATCTATCAAACACTCAATTCGAAGTATTTTTAGTTTGGCAACTCTTTGCCTCAAAACAGATTGCTTGCCCACTCAGTTAGGCTAAAAATTGATCTTCACAAATTTGACAATTTTTTTTTGACAGAGGAAGTACAGAAGATAAACTTCCCAAAAAATATTTAAACTCTAAAAATGGATACATACATTGAGAGATATGACTCTCGCAATCAGGCTACCTAGAAATGGTGAGTGGTTGGACATAGTCTATGAGACTATAGAAAATGAAATGACTAAAACCAAATGAAGTACCTACAAGTGGACTTCATCGCCTTCTTCCTATGTTCTTGAGTGTCCTCCCTTGCCTCTTTTGTAACCAAGTCACCACAAGCTCTCATGATGAGTTTGTGAACTCTTCTCCATAACTCCTCCACTACTTTGAGCATCCACTCTTCTCTTCCAGGTTTAGTTTTTGGATTGATTCTCTTTTGGCCTCCACTACTTGCTAAAGTAAACGCTTCCATTTTAATTTTTTGTATTTGTCTTATATTTGAAGAAAATCCTTTTTACAAAATATATATGATCTTGCTTCTTTATTTTTTAACACTACATGCATTTTCAGTAAGCGAATTTATTATTCAGTTGTCATATCCCTCAAGAGCGACTGTGTTTAGTCAATGCCTTCAAGATAAAAATGTCAACCCAAACTTCATTTATCTTCAAGAGATCAAAATTGAAGGTGTTAAACTTCAAAGGAGGTTGAATAGTGTTTTGGCATCTCATTTTCATTAGGTATAAATATCTAGAAACATTTTGCACAATAAGTATTTTTTACATTCAAGATAAGTTAAAAAAAAAGAATCAACATGAGTTATTAGTAGAATATTATGCATAATAGTTCAAAAATTTATTAAACTAATTAACCACAAATGAGAGGCCTTCTTGGGAGTGGATGGATGATTGCGTTTGTTGTGGACTACAAAGATAACTTAAAAGTGTGATAGATGGGTATACATAATTAAATTGAGAGTAGGGTGTCATAATCTAATAGAAGTCATGCTATGGATGAAAGGAAGATATGGTCTTATCAGAGGTAAGACCAAGAGAAAAAGGAAAGCACATTGTGATTTAGAGTAAAAAGAATCAGCATTTGAAGGCTCCCATTGGGACACAAAGTCCTTTTGTCAAGAGAGGGAGTCTAAGATAGAATAAAAGAAGTGCAAGCATGAAGAAGAATGGATATCATGAAGAAGGAAAACAAAATCTAGGAAGCACTCAAAGGAAAGAAGGCAAGGGAAGAAGTAAAAAAGGAATTAGATGAAAGCTTCGACGTCTAGTAATGGTGTAATTGATATAAAAACACTAATACTAGAAAAATTAGATGCACTGCAAAGACCAAGCAAATTAAAAAAATGTATTGTCAAATATGTCATATAATGGGGCATAATTATGACACCCATTATTATAATCCAAATTAGAAGGGATCTTGAACACTGCATATACTAGCAAAAATGGAGACACATGCAAGCATGTTGGCACTCGAGAGAACACAGACAAGGTACCAACAAGAGCCAATGAGCATAAACATATGGATCATAGAGAATACGTGTTAAGCTCCCCTTGTACCTATTGTGGTCTATTGAGACACTATCTAGGACCCATATGTGAGTCCTGGTGCAAGCCTAGAGTAGAACAAGGAATTCCAATTGTCAACCCACCCCCACAAACACATGCAGTGAATATGGCTACAAATGCAAAAAGAAAAGGGCCATCACAAGACACTGTAGTAATGAACAAATCATTGGATGAGCCATCTTCCATAGATAATAGTTTGCAAATAGGTAAGTATAGAAGAATATGATTATAGTATGTGTATGCCAAAGATGCAAGAGTTGAAAGTTATGGTGTTTATAGGCGCTAAGGCCAAAGTAAAAAATCTAGTGGATACTCTTGCAAAGTTATCAAAGGTACCTTTTGACTCGACAACCCATGATGAGGTATGAAGTAAAAATTTTGGTCACAAAAAGTGTTCATCTCTTGTTTGGGGACTGTGAACTACAAGACTCAATATAACAACAAAAACAAAATTTGGAGAAAGTTCAACCAAAGGCTCAAAGAATTGAGGAGTCCATACAAGAGGGACTATCACACGCACTGACTGTATGAGCTATTGATCGAAGTTTTGTTGACACTCAAGCTAGGACATTGTTGAACCTATCATGGTGCTAACTTGGAAAAGTGGTGCATAGCTGGCCTAGGACATGGGTGCACAAATAGTCCACAAGGGGTATGCTCACAATTGTCTTGCCGATAAAGTCAAATACAGATTGCAATGGGTCTTTTTCAAGGGTTTTAAAAGGGTTAGAAGTTTTATGGAACGTTCATGTGAACCCTCCCTTATGGGTATATTTGGAGAAACTAAGGTCAAAAGTGAAAAAGATAGGTAGTGAAGAAGATACGCAAAGGCCTATGTGTGGCCCTCATTATAAGTTTTTTTCCATAAATTCACTACAAGAAAAAATAGGGAATCGTTGGTCTCTACTATGGGAGAACGATCTTGGGACAATAAGAAAAAGCATTAAGAGAATACAAGCAATTGGGAATTGAAGCGACGTATGTAAGAGAAATCAAAACAAAGAAGGAGTAATTCTTGGGAGATCCTAGACTAAGCATGCAAGACGATACACTACATTGTGAGAGTAAGAGAGAGAAAGTCACACTTGGATAGTGCACAAAGAAAGAAAAAGTGTGTAGAGAATTAGAGGACCAAGGCTCGTGAATGGAATACTCTATTTTCTCTTGTGTGTGCAAAAAAAGATCACTGAGGTAGTGAGAAACAAAAGTGTGACATAGTATCATCAAAGCGGTATTGCAAATCGATAATAGAAGTGATTAGGACTTCAACCTTATTGGGGGCTTGAGTGCAAGGGGTGCATGAGGGCAACCTATCGGATGTACTTGTGTGTACTTATTTGTCCTAAAAGGGTTATGGATAGAGAGTATTTTGTCTCGTTCTAGATAAAATTTATTGTAATCATTCATGTTAATCAAGCCACAAAGGCTTGTACAGACAACATCCATTGGTTGTCTCCACCACATGGCAACCATTTGAGAAGTGGGAGTTAGGTATTATAGGCCCTATATATCTCGCATCCTTTGTTGATATATTTAGGTAATGATGTGTGTGAACACACTAAGAGTGCCTGAGCACTTTTTTCCCTCGTTAGGAGGTTTTTTTCTCCGGCTTGTATATACGCCTATAACCCTAACATGTCACTTATCTTTGTACATTCCTTTGGTAATACATTCAGTATTGTGTGTTGTACTCCAAGTTTCTTCTTCTTCCGTGTGTTGTTCGCATGCTTCCATAGACCTTAAACTCCAACAATTGGTATCAGAGCAGGTCACTGCTTCATCTAAGGCATCATCGACACCTCTTCGATCATAGTCTCAGAATCGCACAAAAATTGATGAGCTTACTCAAAGTGATTAGCAGTTCAAAACGACTTTGCTTCGTGGTGCCAAAATCGCAATCTCAACTTGTTTTGGCCTCTAAATGCACTATCGCAGTGGTTGTGCAAGAAATTTCATCTTTTTGTGCCAAAGATATATACAGATTTTGATTTGTCAGTATAAGCATCTCAAAGTTTGCTACAAGTTTAATAGAACTCAAGAGGGTAGTTCTATTCAACTTTTTGAGATATAGACATTTTTTCCATCAAGGTATTTTAGTAAGTGGCCGTAGTTGAAAGCAATGATGTATTTCGTATGTTGGCTATTGAGGATAAGTTGGATGGTACCAATTACCCATTATGGGTTTATATGATGCTTCATGTACTAGTTGCAAAAGGATTGTGGAATATTGTGCAGGGTATTGAAAAACATCCTATTACACCTGTAAATATAATTATTGAAGTTGATGTAGATGGTGTTGAAGATAATGATATTCTTCATATTCTTGTTTGTGTTGTGGTTCCTCTTGCACCTACTATAGAGCAACTTCATTGGGATGGCAAAGATGCTCACACACATGCATTGATAGCCTTATCTGTTAAACGTGCCATTATTCCTCACATTTGCTCTTGCAAAATAGCAAAGGATGCTTGGGATACACTTACCACTTTATACCAAGCAAGGAATGAGGCTCATGTTGCTCACTTGCAAAAATAGTTAGAGAGTTAGCACATGAATGAAGGAGATTCCATGGATAGTTTTTTGACAAAGATCAATTTTTTGAAGGAATAATTGGTTTCTACTAATGAAGTCTTGCCTGATAGTTCACTTGTGCACATTGTTCAAAATGGACTTCCAGATTCATATCAAAGTTTTGCTTCTACTCTTTGATTAATGATGAAAGGCAATCCAAATGCCTTAACATTTGAGGAGTTTGTCTCTATTTAGTTGTAGAAAGATTAGTCTAGGGAGAACAAGTCCATTATGTGTGTTGCGGATCAAGCTTTCCTAGCTAGTTAGAAGGGCAAAGGTAAATGGAGCTCTTCTACTAGTAAGTAGAAATCAGCTAGTTCTGCACAATCAAAGAAGGATGGCAGAGACAAGAAGAAAACATACAATCTTTTTTTTTTGCAAATACTATAAAGGATATGATCATGTCATAGACAGTTGTCCAAAACTGGCTGCACATTAGAAAACATCCTGAGCATCATTGGTTTCTAATCTTGAAGAAGGGAAAGACGTTTGATTTTACCCCACTCCTACAAAATAGCAAAGGATGCTTGGGATACACTAACCACATTGTACAAGACTAGGAATGAGGCTCGTGTTGCTTACCTCCAAAAACAGCTGGAAATTGAGCACATGAATGAAGGAGATTCCATGGATAATTTTTTAACAAAGATCAAAGATTTGAAGGAATAGTTGTTTTTTGTTGATGGTCTTGCTTGAAAGTTCACATGTGCATATACTTCTAAATGGTCTTCCATTTTCATATCAGAGTTTTGCTTCTACTCTTCATTTGATGATGAAAGGAAATCCAAATCCCTTAACATTTGAGTAGTTAGTTTCTGTGCTATTGTAAGAAGATCATTCTAGGTAGAACAAGTCCATTATGCATGTTGTAGATCAAGCTTTCTTGGCTGGTCAGAAGGTCAAAGGAAAATGGAGCTCATCTACTAGTAAGCAAAAATCTGCTAATTCTGCACAATCAAAGAAGGATGAGAGACAACAAGAAAAAAAAACCAAAAATTGTTTTGCAAATACTTGTAAAGGAAATGATCATGTCATTAAGAGCTGTTCAAAATTGGTTGCTAAAGAGGCAAAGAAGAAAGAGGTCAGAATGATTGTTGCAGGGGCCTCTATATCGAAAACAGAGTCTGCTAATCTTGTGCAAAATGAAGAATGGGTGTTTACTACTGTTTGTAGTTTTGACCCGTCTTCTCATGCACAGTGTATGTCTATAGTAGACTCAGATGTTTGGTACTTTGATAGTGGGGCAACCAAACATATTACCTCGCAACACAGTTTCTTTACTTCACTTGAGTCTTCTCCTATAGGGAATACGGTCACATGCACCAACAAATCCTCTTATCTTGTCATGGGAGTCGATAAGATCATTCTAACTATTGTTGATGGTAGTTCTTTTACATTTTCAAATGTTTTATTTGTGTCAAAGATCAGGAAAAATGTGTTATCAATTTCAACATTATCTAAGATTGCCTTGGTTGTGAAATTTGTTGATGATAGATGTATGATCTATCAAATGGTGATGTCATTATTGCTTCTCGCATTTTATGTTGTGGGTTGTATAAGCTCATAGACTATGAAAAATATATGAATGATTTAGCATGTGTAGTACATGATTATCAGGCTATGTCACATGCAAAGCTTTGGCATGCATGGTTTGGTCATCTGAATTTTGCTAGTTTGCTACACCTACAAAAATTTGAAATGGTGTCTTCTTTGCCCAAACTTGAGGCACCTGGTAAACATGTTTGTGAAGGCTGTATTTTGGGCAAAATGCAGTGTTCCTCCTTCTTAAAAGATGGTTCAGTTCTAGCTACTCAAAAATTGCAGCTTGTTCATAGTGATGTCTATGGTCCTATGTAGACACCTTCTTTTGGGAACTACCTTTACTTCGTGACTTTGATTGTTGATTTTTCCAGGCACGCATGGGTGTTCCACTAAAAGCAAAGTCCAAAGTGTTTATGTGCTTCAAATAGGTTTTGGTTTTGGTTGAAAATTTGTCCGCATGTAAAATGGGCACCCTCCATTCTGATGGGGGGAATATATGTCTTCTGACTTTAATGCATTTTTGGTTGAACATGGGATGAAACATCAATGTATAATGCCGTATACACCTCAATAGAATGGAGTTGCTAAAAGGAAGAATAGGTCACTCATGGAGATGGTGAGGTGTATGGTCAAGAGCTAGGCTTTATCACATAGTTTCTGGGTTATGTGTGCAACATATGTACTTAAAAGGTGTCCCACTAAAGCATTGCAATCTATCACTCCATATGAGGCTTGGCATGGTCGTAAGCCATCTCTTGATCACCTATGTGTTTTTTGTTGTCTTGCATATGCATTAGTGCCTGAACAACAATGTAAGAAATTGGATGATAAAGTAGTAAAATGTATTTTTGTTGGGTACAATTATGAAAGCAAAGGCTATTGTCTATATCATCCACAAACTAAATGCATTTTGGTTAGTTGTGATGTTGTTTTTGTGGAAGATGCTATTAAGCCATTGCTTTCATGTACTAAGGAGACATCAATTAGCTCCAAAGACATGTATGACACTTTGTTGCCTCTTTTTACAGGTGGACAGTCTAGTGTTGGTCCTAATGAGGCATTTTCTTAGCCTTTACAGGTTTCATGTGATGATGCAGATCATTCCATTTCTAATGCAAATTTACATGATGCACTTGTTGATAAAAGAGCAAATATTGAGGAGGCAAAAACTATGCCAAAATGGCTAGTGCAAGCTTTGCGAGATAGCAAATTAGATGCACCTTTGTTATATCATACTCGTTCTAGCTCTCATAGTGCTTCTTTTACATCAAATTGCTATTTTATGGCTATCTCTATTCTTTGTCATGAGAATGAGCATGTTTCATTTGATGAAGCACAAAATTTAGAAAATTGGATGGCTGCTATGCAATCTGAATATGATGCTATTATGAAGAATGGTACCTGGTGTTTACATGACTTGCCTCTTGGTAAGAAGGCCGTTGGCACTAAGCAGGTGTACAAGTTGAAGCGTAAACTTGATGGAACAGTTGATAGATATAAGGCTAGGCTTGTTGCAAAGGGTTATGCTCAAGAAAGAGGCATTGATTTTGATGAGACCTTTGCTCCTACATGCCGAATGACTATTATTTGTAGCATCTATGCACTTGCAGCTCATCATGGTTGGAATATATATCATTTGGACATTACAATTGCATTTTGGAATGGTGACTTGCGTGAAGAAATTTATGTTTTTCAATCTTGTGGCTTTGTGCAGAAAGGGCATGAAAACAAAGTGTGCATGTTGAAAAAGGCTTTATATGGTTTGAAACAAGCACCACTGCTTGGTATTAAAAGATACATGCCTACCTTATTGCACATGGTTTTGAGAACAATCCAACTAAGAGCACCTTATATGTTAATGCAAAAGATGTGCTTCTGATCATTGTTGTCTATATTGATGACATGCTACTCACTGGTCCTCATGAGAAGCATATTGCTGATTTTAAGGCTGATTTGCATGCCTCATTGGAGATGTCAAATTTGGGGCATTTGCATCATTATTTGAGAATTCAATTTATGCAAGTTGATGGTAGAATAGATTTGTGTCAAACCAAATATATTGACACATTATTGTAGCATTTTGGCATTGAAGACTGCAAACCTATTGCCACTCCTATGGAGACAAGTTTACAATTGACTCTTCATGATGCTGGAGATGCATTTGATGTTGTTCTCTATCAGCAAGTTGTTGGATGGTTGATTTACTTATGCGTTACTCGGCCAGATATTCAATTTGCTCTCTCACAGATAAACATGTTTATGCATTGCCTAAGTGTCAAGCATTGACAAGTGGTTAAGTGCATCTTTTGCTACTTCAATGGTACCAAGGGGGGATCACTACCACCAGATTTACATGCTTTTTCTAACTCTCACTAGGTTGGTTGCTATGACACTCATGTGTCCACTAGTGGTTTTTATTTCATGCTTGGTAGCTCATGCATATCGTGCTTGAGCAAGAAGCAGCCTACTATGGCCACTTCTAGTGGTGAGGCTTAGTATAGGGTAGCTTTCACAACAACTGTTGAGTATGTGGCTCAGATGCCTTATGGTTCATTTGGGTGTTGGTAAGTCTTTTGCCACCACCATCTTCAGTGACACTCAGAGCACATAGGCAGTTGCAAGGAACCCTGTGTTCCATGCTCGCACTAAGCATAGTGAGATGCACTATCATTATGTGAGGGAGAGGTTCTATGCTAGAGAGATCAGTTTGACATATGTGCTCCTACAGGAGAACATTGTAGACCTTTTCACAAAGGTTATGCCTAGGGAGAAGTTTGAAGCTTTCTGAAAAGCTTTGGACTTACTTCAGTCCACATAGCTTGGCACTTCCTTATACATGAGTGCCAGCTCCTTGTTCATGACAAAAAGGGCTTGAATGATGTGTGTGTCTCTCCTCCCATCCATATATACCCTTTTGTACTCTAAAAATAGCAATGTTCTGGAATAGTCTAGTGTCAACATGTGGCCATCATGCAACAATTATCCACATTACTACCAAGTACCTTAGGGTATCCCCCAAGCTTGGGACCTTGGCTAGTTGGCCCTTGTCCCTCACACACATGGACTGATCCCTATGGATCAATATCATGATCCCTATGGATCAATGTCTGACAATTCAACACATCATTCTCAGGGGGGATTTGTTGATCTTTGTACATTCTCTTGGTAATACATTCAGTATCGTGTGTTGTGATCCAAGCTTCTTCTTCTTCTTCATTGTGTTGGTCGTGTGCTTTTGTAGACCTCAGACTCCAATAGTGTTTGCTTTATCAAGATAATGAGTTAACCATTTTAAACATGTTGATCAATAAGATACTTATCCATCTATTTGTACCATGCTCTAGGGGCTTCTTTTAATCCATATAATGCCTTGTTCAACTTACATACCTTGTTCATTGAATAGCAAGCCTCAAACCCTGGTGGCTAAGACATGTGTAGCTCCTCCTTTAAGTCTCCATTTGGGAATGTTGATTTGGCATCCATGTGATGGATTGTCCATCGCATGTGATATTGCAACCATAGCTTGTGCTATTGAGATAGCACTCATCCTTGTGGTTGAGGCAAATGATTCATAAAATTAATGCTTCAATGTATGGGTAGCCCTATGCAACAAGTCTTGCTTTATACCTCTCCAAAATACAATGATCCTTGTGTGGAGAATGAGTTCTCCTATGCGCAACGGAAGTGTGTAGTGAACCCTTGTATGTCCAGCACTTGGACAAACATATGCACCTTAGATAGCTTTCTGCTCTCAATAAAAAACTCAAATGGACTTGAGACTTTAGGCAATCAAATTAGACAAAGAGGGCTTTCTAACAAGCTATAAATGACTTAATTTGGACAAGTTTTGATTAGGAAACACAACAGTCAAAGATGAACTACCTGTCCACATAGGTATGCTGAAGAACTGAGCTTTCCTCTCAGACTGATAAATCTCTGAATCTATATCCTTTGACAAAGATATTTGGTATAGAGAAAGTAGACACAGATATTTTTCCAAGAAGATAAAAAAAAAGTAATTTGGATGAGTTTTGATTAGGAAACTCAACTCACCAAGATAGACCACCTGCACACATAAGTACATTGTAAAACTAAACTTTACTATCTGACAGATATCTCATAGAATATAAACGATAAAGACCCTTACATCAAGAAGAAAAACTCACATTTCCCTTGTAATGTCAAGCAAATATGGGTGGCCAAAAAATTACTTAGAGCCCAATCAAATCGCACTATGATATGGGTACCAAAGAAATCCCTTGTACAAAATCAATCCTCTCACAAACAAGTCCATAGCCCATGGTCTAGACCCATCATGCCTTATCTTAAAAAAAGACCACTTCCAACCAAAGGATCCAAAGCAATCAAGCCAAAAATAAAAAATGATCCTAAGAGAAACCTCAAGGTGATGATTAGCAAAGCAAAGACATATTGAAGGCCTATAACCTCTTTGTGCGGCGTCCATGGGTATCAAACCCAACCTTGCCCAATGCACAACATATGTTCAAAATGCACACCAAGTATGCACATGAATAGGGCCTCATCCGAAGGCCAAGCATTAGGCACACTAATTTTAACCTAGGCACAAAAAGGGCACATGTACATACATTGCAAAAATTTTCTTTTCATTTTTCTTTTTTTTAGGTCGGTGTATAAAGGTGTCATCTGTGGAAATGGTTAATGAAAAAGAGAAGGTTTTCGGCATTGGAAAATTGGACAAAGCCTCATCATCACCTCACCCTTGAGCATTTTGCTCAAGATCCATTCCATTTTTGCACCATTGTTTTTTGAATGCATTTTTTAGAGTATGCATAGGATAGGGTCTCATCATAAGACTGTGCATAGGCACTTTTTTGTTTTCCACCCATGCACCCTTAATCCCCACTCATACACATGGACGAAGAAGAGTACTTTAAAAAAAAAGCAAGAAAGAAAGAAAGAAAGAAAGAGAGAGAAGAAAAGAAAGACATATCTAACATCCTAGCATTCACATCTTCATAAAAGAGGCGAAAAGGACCAAGGAACAATGGCCAACTCCAACACAAGGATGAAAGCCAAATTGAAGTAACAAGCAAGAATGAAGCACTCCAAACAAAGGACCCAAGACTCAAAGGGACTTCAAAGACCACTTCTCAAAGAAGCTCCACACTTGCAAAGGCTTTGTTGAGGAAGACAAAGTCAAGGCGGGGGGAAGTGTTAACAAGACAACATATATTTCTTGGATCCACTCTTTTTCATCATCATTTGTATCTTTTTCTACCTGTCATTTAGTTTAATAAGAACTCTTGCACATGTGTGTGTGTGAGTGCCACACTAGTGGATAAGTGAGTTTCCTTCTCCTTTTAGTTGAGAAATCCCACATAGCATGGAATTTACCCATTTTTTATATAAAGAGATCACTAACTCTCATTTTGGGGGGCATTCCTGAAGATAATGAGATCATGCTAGTTTGTGGAATGCTTTGTCCTCATGATGTGCTTGTTTGTTCCTTTCTTGCCTCATGCTTGTGATGTGTTAGTTTGTAGATTAATGATGTGATTATGCGTGTGATTAAGTGTGTGTATCATTAACGATGCTTTCTTCTTATTTCATACATACTTTAGTTATTAATCTCGTGCTAACGAAGCACCATTGCATTTGCTGAATGCTTCTACAGGAAATTTGGGTCTCATGAGATGCTCCTCGGGTTGACAAATATGAGTTGTGATGCTACAACATCAACAATATGATATGTGCTTTTGCATGTGTGGATGTTTGTATATGGTTGTCATAAATAGATGTGTACTTGTGTGTGAATTATGCATGTGTACTTTTCCATATCATACATGTGGAAGCTCTCATAGTGCTTGTTTTGCATCATATTGTTATGCAATGGTTGTTTTTAGTCTTTATGATGAAATTGAGCCTATCTCTTTTGATGAAACACACAATTTATGGCTACTATGAAAACAAAATATGATGCTATTATGAAGAATGGTACTTGGTCTTTATGTGATTTTCACCCCATAAAATAGAGGTTGGCACTAAATGGGTTTATAAATTGAAATGCAAGCCTCTAGGTAGTATTGATTACCATAAGACTAGTCTTGTAGCCAAAGGTTATACTCAAGCGAAGGGCGTTGATTTCGATGAGGCCTTTGCCCCTACATGTAGCATGAAAAATGTTCATAGCATTTGTGCACTTGGAGCTCATAATGATTGGAATGTCGATCAGCTAGACATTAAAACTACATTCCTAAATGGTGATTCGAATGAAGAGCTATATGTAATTTAGCCTTGTGGTTTTATGTAGAATGGACATGAAAACAAATTGTGAAAGTTAAATAAAGCAATGTATGGATTAAAGCAAGAAACAAGTGCTTGGCATGACAAGATACATGCCTACTTATTAGCACATGGATTTTAGAATAGTCCAACTAAAAGCATCTTGTATGTAAAGCACAGAGATGATATACTTCTTATCATTATTCTTTATGTGCATTATATGCTACTCAGTGGAAAGATCATATACCTTGACAACTATTAGAGAGGATGTTATTAGTTACCAAACATGGTAGACATGCATATACTTGGAAGGGCAAACCAATCTTTCCTTCACCTAATTTTACTAATCCTCATCAAAGTGGGGTACAATCATCACATGCACTGGGGAACCATAAAGAGAAACCCAAAGAGCTACCGAAAGTGAGTTTTGTACACATTGTGGGGAGAGAAATACAAGGAATGGATGCTTAGAGAACAGAACGAGAAAGGCCTAAAGGACAGGCCTCAAAGAGGCATGGATGAATTTCTGCTACCTAGACCAAGAGAGCACCCAAGAATTTTTAGGCCTACCCAACTAATGAAATCTATGAAGAACTACTTCGATGCTATCAATGACCTCTGTGATTATGTTGCAGAGTTCAAACATGTATTGATGGTGGAACAAGTGGAGGACATGTTCACTCAATACAATGCTTTTGAATTAACCTTGAAGAATACAACCTTAACTTGGTTCCAACCTTTGTAGTAGGGACAATTTAGGGACATTGATCAATTGCTAGAAGCATTAATTACAGAGTTTTCCAAGAGTAGATTCATACATAATACCTCACCTTTGATCCATAGCTTCAAGCAAACACTGCAAGAAACTGTGAGGCTAGTAGGATGTAGGTTCAGACAATAGATTGAGAGATGCCCAATTCCAGGGCTATCGATCAAAGCAAAACAAGTTTCCCTTTTTCTCAATTTCTTGTTGAGTGCAAAGCTATTGTCATATGTCTACCTTAAGGAGCCACAAACTATAGAGCAATGTGTGAGAATCTGTATAGACATAGAGGATAATTTGGGAGATGAGTTGGAGCTTTCTAAGGCTTTTAAAGATTTTGATCACTCAACTTATCCCTCATCCAAACCCTCGAACTCAATAGAAGAGCTAGTGGAATGAGTGGCTCAAAGGTTAGGCATGTCAAGTAAGCAAATTCTTATAATGGTTTCAACCAAACACTACTATACTTGTGGAGGTGATCACATGGCCAATGTGTGTTCATTGATGATTTTGAACCAAGGGAACTTGATTGCCCACTATTGCTCAATAGAGACAAAGTACACAAACCATACAACTCAAGGTTGTCTATATAACAAACAGGCAGTTAGGCAAAACTACCCACAATCTACCTTCAGCCAGGTAGGTATCAAGGCCAGTACCAACAAAAACCTTATTGTAGATCCCCTTAGAACTATCAACCACCATATGAGGCACAACCTAGACTACGACTAGTATTAGGACAACAACCACCATCCCTTGCCAATGTGATTTTTGTGAAGTACGCACTAGCCGAGGATAACCTCGATAGGGCAATAGTACCAACATCCCCATTGATCACCAACAACTATCCCAATTCTCAAAGCTTTGACTATAATCAAGGTGATAGCCCACCAGAATACTACACAGAGTCTCTAGAATACCCTAAGGACTACCCATATGAGACACCCTTGGTAGAACCTAGTTGGGAGCCAAAATATGCTAATGTGATGTATACCCATCCTAACGTCATACCCCAAATGAGAGAGGTGAGACCTCAAACACCTAAAGGATCTCATTTTAGATGTCAAGGAGATCACTTCATAAGAGAATGCCTCCATCCTTCACCTATAAGAAACCACACTCTTTTACCATTCAAGGTTATTGTCCTGAATCTGGTAAAGAGTATGTCATGTGAGAATGTCCCAAAAACCTCACCAATGCCTCCAAGATCGCTCCCATTAATGTGATAAGTATTGTACATACACCAAATGGGTCTATACCAACCTTTGTACCCATTCAAGCAGTAATTAGAGCCCAAAATTTACCAAAAAACCAAGAACTAGATCAAGGAAAAATCTCAAAATATAGTGAAGTTGGGATTCTAATGGAAAGAAGACAAAATTCTTGAAGGACTCAAGGGAGAGACTTAAGGGAAAATGGAATAGGAAAATAATAAAACTTGAAAGGAGTTTAAAAGAAACTAGGGAAAAAATCCTAGAGTTAACTTCCCACAAAGCAGTAGAAGCTCCCCAATTGCCAAAACCAGGATCTGTTTTAGTAGAACTTATCCATGAGGACTTGGATATGATGCCCAGAGCCTATTAGGCCAAGTTGAGAGATAGACCCAATGCAATAGAATTGGACAAGAGTTATCCAAGGGCAGCTATAGAAATAGAAAGAACCAAAATCTATATGAAAATGTTTGAGCTTGCCTAGTCTATGTTTGAAACAACTCAATATGCTAACTAGAGTAACCTAGTTAAGCTATAGTTGCACTTTCAAAGATTGCTAGAAAGATTGGAGCAACTAGTGTTGAATTTGGGTCACTTGGTGCACACAAAGGTCCCTTCCATCAAGAGTTAACCAAGAGAAGTCACACCTTTATTGTGACAAGTACCCAATTCCACAGAAGGTGGGGTCTCCCCTTGAATCCACAAGTATTTGCAAGGATTCTTGAGAGAGATTCAAGAAGAGAAATGGAGGCTAGAGCAAGGATATCAACCACCCATTCAAGAGATAAATAATATTCATAATCAATTTCCTCAAGATATCCCATTGATATACAAAGAGCAAGAAGAGGTGCAATCAAGAGAGTGAATGGATTTTGACTCTTATTCCCTACAAGAATTACCACACCACTAGTCCATGGGAATCATGGTCTGCTCAAATGAGAGCTCCCACCATCCTAATAAGAAATGGTGCTTTAGCTCTCCCTAGGAACATAGATGTAGAAGAGAACACTAAAGTGCAATTCCATCTCACTTTAGAAGATTTGTTGAAAGCCAAATCTGAGTTGCAGAAGCATGCACCAAACCAAATGCCAAAAATTGCTAATGCCCACTCTCCGAGAAGATGAGAAAGAAAGGTACCTGAAATACACATAGACATGATTGGAGATGTGAGCAAAGGAGAAGAATGGAATACCTATCTGCCTATCTCCTACCAAGGCTTCACCACCAAGGCAATTCTAGACTTAGAAGCATGAGTTTCCATTACCACTACTTCCTTATGCAAGAGATGGGGCAAATCAGCTTTGAGACCTACTAGAATGAATTTGCAGATGGCAGATGGCCATATAGAGTAGCCTTTGGATTTGCTGGAAGGAATTACCCTCACCACATGTGGTGTAGAGTTTGAGCACACCTTTTCCATATGTGAGTTTGGAAAGAACCATGCCTATGAGATGATCTTGGGATGACCATTCATGAGACAATTGCAAATAGTGGAGGATTGGGGAACCAACTCTTTGTACTTGTAGGACTTAGGAGTAACCATCAAGGTCAATCTCAAGGATTATTCCTAGCTAGATGCAACTCCATTATAGTGGAATACCATTCATTGAACACATGAAGAGATAGAGTTAGTGCATTCCATAGAACCAGACCATTCATGGTTGCACCAAGACACACACTTATGGATGTGTAAAGTCGTAACAAACGAGGAAAGATGTTAGAAGCCAGGAACTTGGGTAGGGAACATCAGCCAAGAACAATCCACGACCCAACCTATGCACTTGGGGTATTTCCAGATGAAGAGTTTGAACCTCATGGTTGGGCAGAGATATAAGCCACCATGGACATAGTAGTGAATGAAGAAAAATGGAAGACCCAATGTGATGAGGATGGTTATGATGTCTCAATCTTCATGGTAGAACCCTTGGTCTTTAAGCATGTCTTAGAACAGTGTGATGACACAACCATAAATTGAGCAAGAGTAAGTGATGAGGACTTAGAGTCCATCATCATGGATCCATTCTACTCTTCAGAGGATGAATATCTATACTTAATAGATGCCAAAATCCTTGATCAAAAGGTAGTATAACTGAGAGAAGACACTAACTCAGCTAGCAAGAACCAAACTTGAGAAAAAGAAGGAGCAACAAAAGTCTTTCACCCAAGAAGAAGATAAAGAATCACTATTCAAAGTGCCGAAAAAGTTTAAGAAATATGAAGTTGAGATAGATAAATCATGGTCAAAATGCCTAAAAGGGAGGCCCTCACATGACAAGCTTATGATAACAGAGAATAGACTAAGAAGATTGTCGTCATAGTTGAAGAAGGAGACAAGAAGTGCATGTATGTAGGACATGATTTAAGTGAAGATGAGAAGCGAGATCTGATCACATTACTAAGAGAGCATAGAGATGTATTTGCTTCGAGCTACAAGGACTTAAAAGGGGTTGATCCAAACATTTGTTCACATAGGATCCCCATGACACTAGAGGCCAAGCTAACTAATCAGAATCCTTACACATACAATGACAATTATGTGGCTAAAATAAAAGAAGAAATTGATTGTTTGATTGAAGCAAGATTTATATACAAAATAGAACATATAGAATGGGTATCCCCGATTGTAGAAGTCCCTAAAAAGAATGAGAAGTTGCATGTATGCATCAACTTGAAGAAGGTTAATGCTACCAGCATAAGAGATAGCTATCCCTTGCTAGTCACTAAGCATCTACTTGAACGTGTAGTAGGTAAGGAAGTTTACAACTTCCTTGATGGGTTTTCGGGTTACAATAAAGTAGCCATCACCCTTGAAGATCAACATAAAATGGATTTTGCCACTGACTCGGGTATCTTTGCATTTAGAGTGATGCCTTTTGGGCTCACAAATGTACTTGCTACATTTCAATGCTTAATGTGTCATGTGTTCAAGAGCTTTCTGAGAAAGACTTTAGAGGTCTATGTGGATGACCTATGCACCCATTCCGACATAAAGCAAATACACATCTCTAAACTTAGTCAAATCTTCAATAAGTGTAGAGAATATCAAGTGTTCCTAAACCCAAAGAAAAAGAAAAAAAAAGAAAAAAAATATATATATATATAGGTAGGTAGGTAAATAGATAGATAGATAGACACACACACACACACACACACACACACACACATATATATATATATATATATATATATATATATATATATATATATATATACATACATACATATATACACACACACACATACACACACACATACATATATGACATATAGACAAGGCATAATTTTGGGTCACATGATATCAAAGAACAAAATATCAATCGACGAGGATAAAGTTTGAGCAATAACAAAGTTTCTCAGAACTATGACAGTCAAAGAATTATAGGCATTTATGAGACATTGTGGGTACTACAAACATTTTAACCACATGTACATTATTATTGCTGAATCTCTGTTGGAAGAGATGGATGGATACCTCAAGGAAGTGAGGGTGGTACTACCAAAACCTGCTTTGCACATGCCCTATTTTATTTCAAGGTTATATAGTAGGCCCTCTTAAATTGCAAATGACACCAAATAAGTACCTATTTACTTTGGAGATAATGGTTCAAACAATTAGATCAAAACATATAACGTTGCAATTAGCTAGTAACTCAAAACTTGCTATTTTGATCTTGACACCTGCTGGATATTTTGCTAAGTGCTCACGGTAAAGTAGTAATTAGGAAAATTCCTTTTGATGGTATCCAATTAGCTTAGATAGCTAATGATTCCAAGTGGAATCACTTAAAATAATAAACCATACACTGAGCAATCACTTTAGCAATCGGATGCATACCCCCCCTTTTTTAGGAGCTACACAGAGAATGAACAGAGAGCACTTGGATGAAGATTTCTCCCAATTGGCTGAAGATAATGTCTTCAAATTTTGGTAGCTTGAAGTAGACTTTGAAATGGTTCCAAGAAGCTATAGAACATGAAAAATGATGGAGAGATAACTGAGATATGTTCATCACAAGTACACTGTTTTGAGTAGACATAGCAGAGAAGTCAACAGATGAGATCAATGAAATGTATGTATTATAGCACATGATTATAAAACCTCATTGGCATTGAATTGATGCAAAATGATAGTGGGATGAGTGAGCTATGGTGTATGATCCTCAACCTCTACAAATGATCAGAAAATGAGCTCCAAGAAGAGGCTATGAGCCGCGAGATTTTCAAGTCCTTTTATAAGGAGTTTCTTCAATTTTGAAATTCAAATGAGGCTCTACCTAAAAGTGTTCCTCTAAGTTAGGAATGATTCTACCAAATGAGATTCATAGCTTTTAGTTCTCCAAACTCCATGAAATGAATGGGATTACAATATTCTCTCAAGGATTTATCTTTTACAAGAAGTAAATGATCTAGCTTTACAAGCAATGGTTCATGTGACTCATCACATGCTTGTACCTATCTTTTTCAATGTCTAGCCAGATGTGAAGGCTTGGATTAGTTGCAAAAATAGCTCCCCCTCAAGCCAAACATCTTGGCTTTGACTTCTTCATTTCTTCTTGAATGTCCTACAATCCAATCATAGCTTTAAACCTACAAAGTTTAGTACCATCAAGTGTTTTGGTCAATAAATCTGCATATTGCATATTTGTGGACACATATGCCAATTGAATCTCCTTGCTCAATAGCTTCTCTCTAACATAGTGATAATGCATTTCTATATGCTTGGTTCTTGCATGATAGATAGGACTTGCTGCAAGATGCAAAGAGCTTGTATTGTCACCAAAAATCATAGGTCAATGAGTATGAAGTCCCAAATCTGAGTATACCAATCTAATCCGAATTGCTTCTTGTGTAGGATTGACTAATCCCTTGTATTCAGACTCTATTGAAGATAAAACAATAGTAGGTTGCTTCTTGGAAGACCATGAAATAGGATTATCACCTGCAAAAGAAAGATAACCAGAGGTACTCCTCCTGCCATCCTTACAACTTGCCCAATCTGCATTTGAGTATAGCTTTATGTCTAAATCTGATGTGTATGGAAAGTATAACCCTTGATTCTGAGTACCCTTGAGATACATTAAAATCCTTTTGGCAGCTTCCAAGTGAGGTACTCTAGGTTTATGCATGAATTGACTTAAAATACTTACTCCATAAGCTATGTCAATCCTTGTTAATGTTTCACAGTTTAGACTTCCAACTATGCTTTGATATCCTACAATGTCTTCAAGCAAATCACCTTCATGAGCACTGAGCTTATGATTTACCTCCATAGGGGTGCTAGCTATCTTGGCATTCTCCAAGTGGAACTTCTTCAATATGTCCTGCACATACTTCTTTTGAGTAATGTAAATTCCAAAATTTGTGTAGACCAATTCAAATCCAAGAGAATACTTTAGAAATGCTAGATCACCGATTTTGAACGCCTACATCATTAGGTTCTTGATTTGTTTTATGCCATGGGCATCACTCCCTATAAGAATGATGTCATCAACATATACACATAAATATATCATCTCTGAATTACTTCTCTTGACAAATAGAGAAGAATCTGCTTTGCTCATCATGAATCCTTGTTCTTGAAGGTAGGTGGTTACCCTATGGTTCCATGCCCTAGGTGCCTGCTTCAAACAATAAAGAGATTTGTTCAATTTTCACACATAGTTTACCTTGCTTGGGTCTTCATATCCAAGAGGTTGAGCCATGCAAACCTCCTATGAAATCTAGCCATTGAGAAAAGCATTTTTTACATCCAATTGATACATATTCCAATTCCTAGATGCATCCACACTTACCAATACTCTGATGGTTGGCATTTTAGCCACAAGTGAAAATGTCACTTCATAATCAAACCCTTGGGTTTGTGCAAAACCTTTAGCCACAAGTCTAGCTTTATACCTGTTTATGGATCCATCCGAGTTTCTCTTGATTTTGTAAATCCATGTAGAGCCAATTACCTTCATTGATGCCTTCTTTGGTACTAGCTCCCAAGTGTCATTTTCTTGGAGTGCTTCTATTTCTTCATCCATAGCTTCCTTCCATTTTGATTTGGTACTTGCTTCTTCACATGAAGAAGATTCTTCAAGTGATGAGTTCTTAGCAAGATAAATGGAATGCTTAGTAACTAATGAAGTACCATACCCATATCTGATTGGTTTCTTAATTTCTCTTTGTGATCTCCTTAAAGCTTGGTTGGATGATCCACATATGTCTTCCAATCTCTTCATCTTGACCTTGCCCTTTGACTTCCATGCTTTGAACTCCTCCAAGTTGATGGTGTCCTCAACATCTAATTTGATGTATTCAATTGTACTTGGCTCCTCCTTGGTAAGACTTGGAAATTCCTCTTCCAAGTCATATGGCAATTTGACCTTCTTGCATTCACTTTCAAACCAAGAATCATTCTCATCAAACACAGCATCTCTATTGACCATAAATTCTTTGTTGGATGGATTATAAAACCTGTATCCTTTTTGATTTAAATCATATTCTATGAAGATGCACTTCTCTACCTTATGATCTAGCTTACCCTTGATTTGAGATGGAACATGCACATAAGCAACACATCCAAATATTCTACAATGATCAAGTGATGGTCTCCTACCATGCCATGCTTCATATGGGGTCATCCCATCAAGTGATTTGGATGGAAACCTGTTAACAAGATAAGTGGCAGTAGAAACACTTTCTACCCATAAATAATTGGGTAACCTTTTTTCATTAAGCATTGATCTAGCTGTTTCCACAATCAACTTGTTTCTCCTCTCTGCTAGCCCATTTTGCTTATGGGTGTACCTTGTAGTTATCTCCCTTTTGATACCTCTGTCCTGCATAAATGCATCAAATTCGTTGTAAAAAAGAAGATGTTTCCCATTTCAAAGTGTTTGGAAGTGAATGATATGTACATGTTTGAGATAGGAAAAGAAAAAAGTTTCAACCAAAAAGCATCAAATGTATTTTCTTTGGGTATAATGAGGATAATAAGGCTTATACTCTTTATGACATGACGGCTGAGAAGATCGTACCTAGTCACCATGTGATGTTTAAGGAGAAACCAGATGCAATGGAGGAAAAGAGAGCTTCAACTTTATCATTAGACAAAGGGGACGTGAATCAAGAGCTATCCCTTCTACACAAGAGAAGGAAGCATGATCTTCAAATGACGAGTTGAAAAGTCACCAACTTGTCTTTACCCAAGTAGAAAAACCATTTCCATGTTGGGTGAGGTGGCTCTACATTAGGAAAAAAAAAGAACCCTCTATGGGCCTTTTAGCTTAAGGAGTGATTAGCGATGGACCAATGAGACGAGGGTGGTGGACACAATCTAGTTCCTTAAAAACATAGGCTAGCCATAGGGTTACCCTAGTTTTCTATGGTCAAAAATGCCAAAACCACCTAAAATTCATGGGTTTTATTCTATCAATGGTTTTGGAAAGTTCGAAAATCAATTACAGCCCTTGGATTCTCTTAAAGATCTTAAGGCTTAGATTAAATTATAGAAGTCAGGGAAGCTTTGCATCGTGACCATTAGATTTGACTTTTCTTCAATGGACAAGATGAAGAGATGGATGAAAAAGGTGCTATTCAACCTCCACCCTTGGATTGGAGACTTGATCTATTGGCTATATTCAAAAGTAGCTTGATCTTGGGTGCCTACAATGCTCTCCTTTGGATCTATTGAGAATCCAATGGTTGAGAGTGATCCCAAGAATAGAAAAGCGCCTTTCTACCTCCTCCATTAGATGTAGAGGCCATCGGACGGTCCAAAGTGGCTCCAAATTTGAGTTCAGCCCCAAATGCACTGTGCCATCCGATTGGAATGCATCCAAGGGTTCATAATTGTTCGAGAATTTCAGATTAGCCCGATTTTCGGACTCCTGTTTAATTTTACTTCATCCAAGGGACAGAAAATCTACAGAGAATGCGTGAGGTTGTCATACACTCTCTCTAGTGTCTCATCAATTTGAATCTTATCCATTGATTTCGAACATCCAAGGGCCATAAATTCTCGCGAATGAGGATTGGAATAGAAGAATATATAGACATTATTTTATTTGGCAAAACCACTAGTGGTTTGGTATGACCTCTTAATCTCTTAGATTTAGCTTTTTAATACCTAAAAAATAGGAATCCTTACAAGGCCCATGCAAGGTTCACTTTTTCCCCTAATAATGATGTTGAAAACCCCATACCAGATTCACTAGAATAGATTCCACATGGACCAAGGTGATCACATAGAATAGAGGAGAAAATAGGGGCAAATGTCCATATTGTAAACACAACCTTGATGGTTGATTTTATTCAAGAACAAGAAAAGGAACCAACAATGTGGAGGAGGCACTCCATGATCCATATTCAATGGCTGCCATGGAAATGAAATACAATAACATAACAAGGAATGGAATTTGAGAGCGAGTGGATCATCCCACTAAGCACAAAGTCATTGGCTCCAAGTTGTTTTGGAAGATAAAGTACAAGGATCATGGTATTTTGGAGAAATATAAAGCAAGACTTGTTGCATAGGACTACTCATAAGTTGAAGGGATTGATTTTGTGAGTCATTTGCCTCAACTGCAAGGATGAATACTATCTGAGTAGTACTAGCTATGGTTGCCAATAAATGATGGAAAATCCATCACATGGATGCCAAATCAACATTCCTGAATGGGGACCTCAAGGAGGAGGTACATGTGTCCCAACCACGAGGGTTTGAAGCCCCTAGAGCATGGTACCAACAAATGGATAAGTATCTTGTTGATCAATATGTTTAAAATGTTTAACTCATTATCTCGAGAAAATAGACACAACCAATGGAAACAAAAATGGATAACAATGGCTAACTCAGATCTATAAAGAATTGAGGCTTGGGATTCCAATGATTCTGTATTATCCCCAATAAGCTTGATTAGGAACTCCAATATGGTGGAATCAATCAATGATCATCAGGAGTGTAAAGATAGAGCCATTGATGGGATAGGAAAAGAATATTAGGAAAATCTCCAATTGCATCTAAATTTGATTGAACTTAAGGAGGATCACTTCTTTTCTTAGCCAAGAGCTCATATTGGGAGTGATCTTTGCAAAGTTGGGCTCGACAAGTGTTATGATTCATAAATATCCTTGATGTCCTTGGCACTCTACGTATCTCTCTTTATACTGATATTGTCGTGCTTGACCACCCCCCCAATCATTGTTATCTTCAATGCTCCATCCAAGAAATGAATCCTTAGTTCCACGCAATCATAGTATCTTTACCTTGCCCTAGGAGTAGCATGGAAACAAGAAGCTTTCCAAATGTGATCCTCCCCTATGTGTTGTTGGTTCCAAGTTATCAAGTTAAATCACGAGATATATAGAAGAGTTCACAAACAAATCCAAAAGATAAGAAAATAATAAAAAGAGAAATCATTTAGAAGGCTTACCCATCTCAAAGTCAAAGTGAACAAAGTGAAATGGAGCTTCAAATGGATATGTTCAAGATCAAGAGCAAGCTCGGATGCAAAACGAAGATTAAGACCAATAAATTGCAGCTCTTTCTTATGGGATGTGCAAACTCTTGAAGAAAAAATAGGTTAATGTGCTTTTCCAAAGATGATTAAAGAAACGAAATAGAGTGCACAATTGAGGAAGACAACCATGAATTCAATTTTAATCACTTTAAGGATTTTCTCAATGTTTCCTCCACATTGACCAATTAGAGACCTGAGTGCATGGCCTTCATCTTAAGTGTTAGATCTAGCAAGCTATTGCATGTAACTTGAGTGTCAAATCTAGTAAGTTATCACATGATATTGCTTTATGGATTGACAACCCCATGTCTTGTTGTGACATTAAGAGTGCCATCAATGCCCTTCCTAGAGGGAAGAGCTCTAGTTTCGATAGGATGAATAACATTTTTTCCAAAGTTTTTAAGGATTCCTTTGTACGATGCCTCTTAGTTGGCATAGAGCTATTGGTTGTTGTACCTAGCAAGATGGCCCAATGAAGGGTGGTTAAGTTGGTTCATAAGAAATACAACAAGAATAACATTGATAATTGAAGACCCATTACCAAACTTAGAGATGGGCTACAAGGTCATTGTTGAAGCACTTTTGAATTGCATCATGGATCACCTTCAACTATGGGTGCATAAATATTAGAAAGGCTTCATCAAGGGGAGGTTGATAATAGAATCGACGACTGATATTTGGGGAGGTATAGAATGTGCTAGAAAGCTCGATCAAAACCTTCTCGTTCTAAAGATTGACTTTGATAAAGCTTATCATCGATAGAAATGGGATTTCATCCTTCAATCCCTCCAGGATTTGGGTCTTGTATCTAAATTATCAATATGTCTCCCATGCCATGGAGGAATTCTTCGGCTCATATTAATATCAACAATAAGCTCTCCTATTCCTTGGCTCTTAAAAGATCCATCAAACGTTATTTCTCCTTTGCCCATTCATTGTTTGCTATAGTGACTGAGGAGCTCAACTTATTGGTGAATAACCATGATCATTGGGGTCAAATCAAATGTATTTCCCTTCAAGATCAGAAACCAACGACATGTAGGATGTTTGTTGATGAGACAATTTTTTTTTATCCATAATGAGATTGATTGTATCAAGTAATTTTGGCACTACTTGGAAACTTTTTCGATTGCCTCTGCTTCCAAGGTCAACCAATTAAAGATGCCTTTCAAGGATCTTGGCTAGCCCCCTCTATAATTCCTTCATGACTAAGGGTGTACGGAGCTTTCTTGGGGTCAAATATTTTGCATGTTAAGCATCCTTTGTGCCTCAAGGTATCGATGAATCAATAATGGGAATGGATTTCGAACAAACCCAAATACAAACTTCTATATTGAATGGGCATGCAACTTAATGTGGATGGAAAAGTGATGTGGTCAAGGCATTTTTTATTTCATTCATCGTCTATTTCCTCACTCCTTGGAGATCAAATGACAAGGGATTGCTCAAGATGGAAAGAGCATGCAAAAACATTCTGTAGAGGGGGGATCCCAACATAAGAGGGATTCCCAAAATCAAATGGAACATTTGGGCTATTCCTTAAGGAAGGGGGATTGATTATTTTTTATGTATTCACATTAGCTGATAAATTACTAACTAAATGGAAGATCAAGGTATGGACTAATAATAGAAAGTCTTGCTCAAATATTATATTAATAAACATCCAAAACTTATCTCTTTCAAGTGCCCCCAATAAAAAAACCTAGACCTCATCACAATCTTTTTTCCACTATTCTAATGATCCCCAAAGGCTCAACTCTAGCGTCTTCTTTGTGGAAATATTGGAACAATATGGAAGCAAATTGTTCTATAAGCTATAATTGGAAGTAATTAGTACTCATAAGAGAAAACAATTCCATATGGTTTCCTATCTCTAGGATCATTAAAGTTGAGAATGAGAATATCCAAAGTGCAAAGAATATTTGGTTCAAGGGTTTTCACAATTAGAAGCATCTTCAAAACCATACTAGAAGAGACTAAATTAGCCATAAGACATTTAATCTAACCTAATATCGTTGAATTTATGCTTAGTTCCAAATTGTAACAAGGTTTGGGATGGGTTGGAGGTTTGCTTGTTCAAAAATTTGTAGCATAGATAGCTCATAGTGAGGACGAATAGACATACAAAGAGAGGTAGAGAGATAGTGAGTGTGATTCTCTTTCTCATATGCATAAACAAGATAAGATAAAATGTGTGCATGTTTCATTATGTGACTAAAAAAGGTCCTTTTACACAACCATAAGAAACTTTGCACCAACTCAAAAGGTAGATAAAGATGAGGATAATATATCCTCTTAGTTAAAAGAGATTCACATGTCATGATTCTTACAAGCTCATACTCAACGATCTCCCCCTTGAGCTTGATTATACAAGTAGCTCTTTGGGGACTATCCTTTCCTCACAACTAGGCTAGGGTGGTACAAAAATATGTTACCATCCCATGTACAAAGAAGGTGGTATAATGTTTATATCCCTTCTTGGAGAAACTCATGGATGGTAGAAATGCCTCCTTACACATATGTGGATGGTACAAAAACGGAGATGAAGGGTGGTTCAATGAAAGAATATCAAGCGATGTTTTTGTCATTGTTAATTGAACTTTGTCTCAGTGTTGATAGTGATTTGGAAGGGGACTAATGTAAGTTGATGGTTCGCACACATAAACAACAATGTATTAAGAGCAAGATTCTTTAGTGCAATGAAACCTAGGATTTGAAGTGTTGGTGTGTGGTAATGCAATGGGATGGTCTTTGTTTACTTCTCTGGGAGCTTCAAATTGAGGCAATGGTATCTTATGATTTTTTTGTGTCTCCCACATCTGCAAAAGCTTGCAACCCTTCTGTATTTATGTAATGCATGGAACCCTCACCATCTTCTCTCATCATTACCAACAACAAACTCTTAAGATTACAATAGCAAGGGAGCTCTTTGCTCTTTAAAGCAACAAATACCTTTAACCTTCCCAATTCTAGGCGCTTTTCCCCTTGCACAGACTTTGATAATAGTTTTTTTATGAAATGCATAGCAGCGATAGCTCACGATGACGAAGAAGAGACAAACAGAGAGAGGTAGAGAGTGTGTTGCTCTTTATTGTATGCACAAATAAGATAAGATAAAATGTGTGCTTGTTTCATTATGTGACCAGAAAAGGTCCTTTTATACAACCTTAGGAAACTTTCAACCAATGAAAAGGTAGATGGAGATGAGGATTACATAATATCCTCTTAGTTTGAGGAGACCCACATGCCATGATTCTTACAAGCTCATAGCGAACATTGCTTGTTGCTTGGTTGGAATGATCTGCAACTTAAGGGGTTGAAGTAGAACAAAGGCAAACAAATTAGAATACATATTGAGATTCAATAGAAAAGTGGAAATTCATTGCAACCTCAACCAAAAATTGTGCACCTTCTTGTCATGGATTACCTGGAATTCAAGCTCAAAGAGATATATCACCCTATGGTGGAACACAAAAAGGTGATTCTTTTGTGGGGAATTCTCCATCATGGGATTCGGACCAAGCTTAGAGCCAATAAAATTTGCAATGTCCCAAGTTGGATCATCCTATCAAGTGAAAGAAAGCTCTTCTTGGTGAATCGACCAACTAATCAATAACATCTAAACTATATCATTAACAAATTGCTAAATCAATGACGCCCATGTGGTCAAATGAGTGACCAAATATTTTTTCTTGAAGAAATATTTATAGAACTAATCATCGATGAAGAATTTGATGACGTTTGTGCCTAGTTTTACACAATCATGTGTACGGTGGCTCTATCCATTGTTTGTTCGATCTTGACTTTATTTTTTGTATAGGGATTGAAATATTGATTATTAACTCTATTATTTGATGATAAAATATTCGGTGAAAGTCTTTGTATATATAGTAACAAATATTGTTGAGTTCTATATGTGCGGTGCAATTGTTCTTCACTTCTATATTACATGGTGCAATTGTTCTTCACTTCTATATCACATATACATCGAATTAAAAATTAAACGATATATGTATGGCATATACAACATAGACCTCTTGATCTTCTACAAAAGGCTATTTGCATGCATGCCTTGCTTTTGTATTTTGGGGTTCCAAAGCTCAACGCACAAATGAGGACACCTTTCACACAATCTTAATCATATATGTCATCATACAAGTTTAAAAATATATATATATATATATATATATAATCCAAAATATTATCATATATAATTGAAAAATATACTTTAACAACCATATATTGCTATCTATATTTACAATGATTTCCTTGAAACCCTCTCATCACAATGGTTCCTCTAATAGTTGAAAGTTTGTATCCATCCCCTACTAAATATAAATTGAGATAGATATCTCATTTACAAGGCACTAAACAATCAGAAGATTACATCTAAGCACATGGGATCATACAACCATTTTCTGAGGAGAAGAAGGTGAATTTGAGCATCACAAGTGGTATTGTCAAAGGATATGACCATGAAAGAAACTCAATGAATTGAGACAAATGATATCTTTGGTGCCATCAAGACTCACAAGATTTATGAAATCAGCCTATATGTTCATACTCTTAGACATTCAATGTTGCATTTAAAAATTCGGCTTTCCAGTTCATCATACGGTTAGAACAAAGAAAAAATAAATCCTATTATGGAACTATATCTATCATAATTCATATACAGACTCAGCCAAATGAGATCAACTTTTGGACGTTTTTGTACTGTCTATACTCCATGCAAATGTCTCTCTCTCAAATGGTGAAAGTAGTTCAACATATTTGGTTTATAACAGCAGCTTAAGTGAATGTATAAGTGGGAAATTACTTCACTACAGTAGATTTTCAATCAACATTCCACCAAGTGATGGTAAAGATTTAAAAGGTACTTCAGATCATCTTTGGAAGACATTGTTTGGTCCAGGCATACATGAAACAAAATAATGTTATAGAAGCATCAAGTATTGAAGGTGTTTGATTAGTGAGATTTGAGTGTAAGAATACAAAGTTCGCCCAAGGAAATTAATGTTTCTGTGACTCATGTCAAAATTACGTTTGAGAACTTCAAAAATAATAAACATCTACATAACTTGAGTATGAAGTGTTATAACAATGTGGAAAATTTTCATGACTGTTGAAGATTATTGAAAGAGGATTAAGGTGAAACAATTTCATTAAAATGTTCATGTGGGAGGCGAAAATAGAAGATGGGCATAGTAATCCATAAGTGGATATGCACAAAATCCAAAAAAAATCAATAGAATAAGTGAAGTTTTCTAAGAATAATCACAAGAGATTACCTGTGAGCATATACAATTATGGGTTATGATTTTGAAACTCTAACACACTAAATCTGAATGAAATGTTAACCCTATGGACAATTTTGTAACCATTGAAAAGCATTTGTAGGTATATTGGAGACATGTAAAACCTATTAGAATATCAAATTGCTTAAAAACCACCATGAAATCAATATACCAAAATGAAAATCTATCATAACCATACAAATGTATCTGCCAAAAGAAGAAAAGAGACTCTCTGTCTCGCTTAATGAATTTAAAATAAGATGCCAAATTAGGCAATAACCACAATTTGAAAGTTCTTCCATGGCTTTGATACAACTTTCATCCATGTAATGTTTAGTTCAATCAACTAAGAAACTAGCCATAAATAACATTGAAGAATAGTTTATCTTCACACATGTAAGATTTTGAGATTTTTCTTTTGGAATTACAAACAGATGATAGGAAACAATTTCAAAATCCAAGAAAAAACAATAGAATAAGTGAAGTTTTCTTCAAGAATAATCACAAGAGATTATCTGTGAGCATACATATACATAGATTGTGATTTTAAGACTCCAACACTCTTGAATCTAAATGAAGTGTTAACCCTATGGACAATTTTGTAACCATTCAAAAGCATTTATAGGTATAACCACATTTATAGGTTATATATTGATACATTTTTCATCCATGAAATGGTTAATTGAATCAACTAAGAAATTGGTCATAAATAACATTGACTAATAGTTTCTGTTCGCACATGTAAGATTTTGAGATTTGTCCCGGTTCGCTGGCCTGGTGGTTGGGCCTCTCGGCTCTTGAGGCGGGGGCGAGGGTTCAACCCCTGGCAGCAACATGTAGGGACATATGAATCCCAGAAATTGTTGTATGTGGCTGTTGGCCACCATTTGACCATCTTTGTGATAGTTGTGACCGCCGTTCAACCTAGTTGTAAACCCCTGTTCTTGTGGGATAAGGGGGGTCCCATGGGTACTATGCCCTTCCTTGTACAATTGCAATTTCAAAGTTAAAGTCCGGGGGAGTAGGCCTCCGCCGAACCTCCATTTAAAAAAAAAAAAAAGATTTTGAGAATTTTTTTTTGGAATCAAGTTACAAACAGATGAGAGGAAACACTCAAGAATAGGTTCTATAAATACATGTGGTATTACCATAGCCCTTCTTCAGATGAGCCACCAACCATTCATGCAACATTCGTCCTATACATTGGTCTTGTCAACTGACTTATCAGTCTACAAATGAATTTATTGTTTTATCTGCATTTTATTGAAATGAAGAGAAACTGTGGGGAAGCTTACTTTCACTGTTGTTGACTGTTGAAAGAACGTTGAAATAAGTCAGCGCTGACCACCAGAACGGCACCGATGAAGTAAATGGCGTTAGGATTCGCTGCGGCGGCGACAGCAGGAGGAGCTGCGGGAACGTAGTTTGGGTTCGCATGCCATGTGAAGCCTCCATTGATGTCAGACACGAGCACGCCTTCTATGTTTTGGGGGAGGATACCCTCGAAGATGGAGACCTCCGCCTGTGCAGGAAAGGGGTTGAGGCGGTCAAGCATGTCGGCCGCGATCTGTAAGTCTACGCCCCGCCGCGCGTTGATCTTCATCACTCCAAATGACTGCGGCTGTCTGCGATTGAGCTTTCCAAACCTTCGTGCAACTCCAAAGTCCTTCGAAGTGCTCACATAATTGCAGTCCTTTGCGCCCCTCGCGTGCATCAACGCATCATTGACAGGGCCTCGCGTCTCTACACCCTCTTCGAAGATAACCTCCATCATGCCTGGGTCGCGCAGCAGGCCACGATCGCCTCGGTATACTGTTACGCTCTCGTCGGTGATGGCTTCTTTCGGGATTGGCTGCCCATCGAAAGTGGCGTCCTCCAGACTTTCCGCCACTTCGGCGTAAGCGACTCCACGGGTCTTGTTCTTGGAGATGCCTTCCATGGCATCGAACGCCTCGTCGAGGCCCACAGATCCATCGCCCTCCATGAACCTCTCCAGAGTTTTCAGATCCTTGGACAACTTCCATTTTCCGTAAGCCTTCCCGGAGCCGAGACCTATCACCCCGTCCATCACGGGCGTCACCACTCCGCCGATCACACCTCCGATAATCTCCTCCGAAGATTTGCCTTGCGCCACAGCATTCCATGCAGCAATTTGCCCCATAGGTCGGAACTCCTGATGCACTGCGGAGTCAACCCCCGTGATGATGCCATCCATGGCCGCTCCCGCTGCAACCCCTGCCGCCACGGCGCCGACTGGCCCCCCTACTACGAACCCGGCTGCACCTCCAACCATGGTTCCCAAGGTCCTTGATCCCGTCTTCATGGCCCTATCTGCTCTTTCATTTTGACCCACCGCATATAAGATTCCGCCCTTCACGTGGGCGACGCCTGGAACCCCATCGCTCACTTCATCTGCTATCTGTACCATCCCCTCGCCTGCCTTTACGGCTGAATTGGCTGTATTAGAGGCGCAGCCAACGACGGCCTTGTTGAGCGCATCCACCTGCCCGAAGGTCACACCAGCGGCGACGGCAGTGCCGGCCGTCGCCACTGCATGAGCCGCCGTCTCTCCCACGTGACGAACTGTTGTTTCCTGAGCATGTTTGGCTGTATAGGATGCACACTCCTTAACGGCATTGTTGAGAGCGTCCACTTGACCAAATGTGACGCCGGCGGCAACAGATGTAGCAGCTGTCGCAATGGCTCCTCCAACAGTTGAAACCTCGTTACCCATCGGCTGCTCAGTCCTCCAAAGCAGCGAAAGTCTTGATTGATGTGCAGCTTGCCCTCCCGTTGAGGATTTATGAGCTGAGGGGCGAGGGCTCCGATGGCTTGACTATGTACAAGTCTTGCTTGATGTGGAAGCCTTTATTGATGTGCAACTTTGGTTCACAGATACCATGATATGTACAGATTAGCTGTCTTTCTTCTTTTCTAAATATGAGGTATCATGATGAACAAGCACGATAGCTGAATTTCTTCATGGCAGGTATGCCCTTCCTTTATGTAGTATATGATTTCATTAAAGCATCTTTGAAATTTTATCAAGTTCCCTTCTCAAAAAAATATGTCTACGTTCTGGCATTCTCACAATGATTGTAAATCTTGGATTATTAGTCAATGATTGTAAATCTTGGATTATTAGTGAGAATGATTGTAAATCTTGGATTAATTTATTAGTCACTGATTGTAAATCTTGGATTATTAGTCAGAATGGTTCTAAATCTTGGATTAATTATCTTGGATTATTAGTCAATGATTGTAAATCTTGGATTATTGTCAGAATGATTGTAAATCTTGGATTAATTATCTTGGATTATTAGTCAATGAATAATTATCTTGCATTATTACTTTGGTGACTCCCCAAAGAGTGGTCGATTGAGAAATCACTGTTCCTCCTTGGTAAAGGGAACGCTAATTGTAAGAAACCCCTGTTAGGCACCATCATGTCCAACAACAAGCTTAAACCCATGTGGGCCCCGCATGCGGGTGATGAGAGGGTGATTTACCTCTCTGTAATGCCATCTAAACTCTGTAAAAGCTACCCCCGCTCTGTGGGATTCGGGGGATCCCATGGGCACTAGTCCCCTTCTCTTGTACTTTTCTTTTAATTAATTCAAGTCCGGGAGAGTAGGCTAAGGCCAAACTTCCTTTATTTAAAAAAAAGAAATTATCTTGGATTATTAATCAGAATGATTGTAAATCTTAGATTAAAGCAAGAGCACAACAAGTCAACTTGTAAACGTGTGCATAGTTTTATACCCCACTAAACCTTTTTGACATCTTTGATCCATTCTTCCTCTTCTTAAGCTTCATAATGCAAGTGAACCCTACATTCCTTAAAATAATGAGCAAGAAGAAAGAGAGGGTTAATGAATTATGAATTATAAGCGAACATAGAATGGGAAAATTTTTCCAAATATTAGACTTTCCATATTCCGGTGTGTAGTGTTTTTATGAAATGTACCTTGGGAACCAGCTATCCATTTTAATGTGATATGTCATTGGTAAAAAGTAGCTTGATCAAGGTTCTGCAAGTTAAGATATCATTAGGATCCTCTAGAGTATTAGAGAAGACATGAGCTTAACCTAGTGATTAAGTCTTATGGATGGGATGGACTTGAATTTAACCCCCATGGGGAGCATGGAGAGAGTGTCTTGCCTCAAGGTCTTTAGATTCATCCAAAAGCATCCACTTGAGTTAACTCAGGTTAACTCAAGTATACTAAGATTGGACCAAAGTGACTAGTACATCTAATGTGTGCAGACTTCACTCAACTCGGACACTTGGTGAGTGGAGCTCGAGTTGTGATTACCCATTCAATGGTGGAAGTTGCACATACATATGTGGACTTTAGTTGACTCTAGAGGTTACCCTAAGTTTAGGATTCTATATACTGGTTGGTTGGGTGGAGAGTTGCAATTCATTTCTCATGTGACATTAGTGTCAAATCCATGTTTTGAGATCCCATGGAGACCTTGACGGTTGTTCGTCTTCTCCATGTGCAGAAATTCTTGTTATCTCTATACAATTTGCAAGGAATCTGACGTTATTGTCATATGAACTTAGTATTGTCATATCAGATCCATGTTTTGAGATCCCACGGAGACCTTGACGGTTGTTCATCTTCTCCATTGCAGAAATTCTTGGTATCTCTATACAATTTGCAATGATTTTCCCGTTATTGTCATATGAACTTGGTTTTCCCTCCACTTCTCTGAAAAAGAATACAGTATAGGCCATGGGACCAGCTCTAAGGTGGCCCAAAGCTATCGCATAAGTGCCAATTATGACCTCTTTCACACAACAATAGCCTGTCAGTGTGCTCAAGAATGGGATACAGGAGGTCCCATGAGTACTATGCCCGTTCACTTGTACAGTTGTTCTTCCAATCAATTCAAGCAAAGGGAGATTGAGTTTCGGCCGAACTTCCTCTTAAGAAAAAAAGACTGAGCCTATGATTGGTGCAGGTCGTTAGGAACCTACCATGCCACTTCTTTGTTGAGGATTTATGACAGAGTGATGGACTTCCTCTATTCCTTAAAGCCTCCCTTTTGAGCTTCCTACTCCGTTTATGGGATCATAAGTTCCTACCTCTACAAGCAGCATGTGCGATAGCCGTTCCACTCCTCTATGTGCGCTCAAATCCCTAGTCCTACTCCTCTATGTGAGCATTTCTCTCTAATTTCTAGTATTCCATGTATTATTTTTTGCATCCCTCATCCATAAGCCCGACAAGCATCTCTTTTGTTTCTCCCTCGATGGAGTGATAGACAAGGGCAATGGCTTCATATTTCATACATTATTGAAGATTGTGAGGCTTTGAGCTTTTACCTATCATGAAAAGAAGAGGAGAATGGAGTTGCAAGCAAAGGACATGAAGCTTCCATGAAAAAGAGATAGGTTCTCTTATTTTAATGAGCTATTTTGGAGCAAAAGATAGAAGATGAGGGTAGGAAGAGAGATTTTTGTGTATCTTCTCCTATTCTTCATGTCTACGTTGAGTATAAATTGGGGAAGAATAGTTTCACCACTAATCTGCTGCTCCACTTCCTAAGAAAGGAGAAGAGGAATTCTCTCCAGAAGACAAGCAAATGAGAACACGCAAGTCATTGGTAGAAGAAAGGTGGAGCAAATGCTTAAGGAGAGCATAAGAGATCGTCAAAGATTTTCCCATCTCAAGAGATTTTTATTCTCTTGGAGAAAAAATGCAAATCATGCAAGAGGGAATGCATTTTAATCCCCTCTCTAAACGTATCATATGTGATTTAAATTTCTCTTTTTTGATTCACATGTGTTGTATGGAGTTTTTGTAGTAGGCACATTTTGAAGAGCTTCCAAAGTGCCATGACTATTCAAATTTGTGGTGCCCTTTCTCCCCCCATGTGGTGCAAGTAGTGCCTCCATGGTAGAGAAGACCTAAGCCACTTCTTCTTTTTGTGCCTTAGGAGCTAATCAATTTGGCAGGCCCTTGGAAGGGTGTTGGGTTCGCAAAGTCTGTACTTGGATAAATGATTAGATGTTCAAGAGCTTTGTGGAATACCATCAAGGTGAAGCTGTCTAGAAGATCTGGAAAGAAAGATGCACTGCTAACTTCAACAACCCTCCAAGAGAACAATCGATTGAAAAGACCATTGACCTTTTATGCACAAGAATTAGATTTTTGAAAACAAGATCAAAATCAAGCAGGCTCCCATGAGGGGGACAAAAAGGTTATTAAAATTCTTTGTAACTCTCTCTAAGGCTCTTGTATTTTTCTCCTTTTTTGATTTTAACACGAGTTTTTTCAACAAAACAAAAAAATGATGGCAATACTTCAGATATCTACCTTCTTCCTTCTAAGAAGCCACCTGAAATACTATAGTAATTTATGCACTCAATCGTTTTATAAAAGAACTTCAATAGATATAGCTGAGAATATGTGTTTGACTTCATATATTTCTACATGCATCTTTTTTGCTCCATATATTTATCCATGTTCTTGAAAGAGCAACATAGAGAGAGAGAGACACAAAAATGGACATAGAGAGAGAAACAAAAGGGGAGAGATAAAAAGAGAGAAGGGGAGTAACAAACGGAGAGACAAAGATAGTGGCAGAGAGAGAAGAGAGAGAGAGAGAGCTAGTGAGACATGACGCAATCTCTTGTGAATAAATATTGAAATTAATGCAAAATTATAATACAAATGGGGCTTTGAGGTGATGATATCATGTTGATGTGAGGAAGACGTGTGTTCAAGTCACACTAACTACACTTGGGAAAAACAACTTTTTACAAAGCTCTCCAAATCATGTATTTGGAATATCTTTATTTCATATATGCATTCATTTTTGTGATGATATTTGAAGTCGATTACATATGAAATGCAAGCTCATAACAACGATAAGTGTTGAAGGTGGATGTTTATTTAAAATTGTGATGAAAAGTGATTAAATTTAGTGAAATTATTCTTTTTGAACAAGTGTGTGAAGAATTGTTCTCTTCCAAAAATCTTTCGAAGCTATCGTAATCATGTGCTATAATCGAACTTCTTGACTTTACTTCGTTTAGGAGTTGTCATCTAACAATCGAGCTTGCTTGAAGACTCAAGTAGCATTGAGGTTGTTGAGAGAGAGAGAGATAAGGCTTTGATTCCTTGTTATAATAAGTCTCATATTTCCTCCTAAATGTAACAAACTAAGAAGGGGTTTTAAAAGTCGATATGAATGAAGTGTCTTCACAATTCAAAAATTAAATATTGTGTTTTAAGGCACGGTCTTATATCTTTGAACAAGAATCTAATGTTTGTTTTCTTCTATGATTTTATCATGTATTGAACTTGTCTAAAGCATTCATGTATACAACTAATTCATTATGATTATCTCCGAGATATCACAACAATCTTTAGGGGACAAGCTAGTTGTTGATCATTGGATTGGTCAAGAACCATGTTCCCTTATGATTTTCATCTTCTTCATGTTGGGATTCATGTTTTTCGATTTGCTTTGGAATGTTGCATGTGGTAATGATGGACTCTCCTCATATATTTGACTATGTCTCTAGTCACCCACCATCTCTACATCAAAGATAGCGATACCATGAACAAAAGTACAAATGATGTTCATGTCCCGAGGTCCAATTTTTCATGGAAGATAGATGGAGGGAAGGGCAAAAAAAAAAAAGCCATTTCAAAAGTAGACTACTTTGGAGACAGTTACATGAAGACATTGATGGGCAATGAGTGAGAAGAGCAATAAGATAATGGCTTATGGGGTATGAGGAAATATAGAGTAATACACGGATAATTATAAAAATTAATTTTTAGAACAACATGAAATATTAAAATAATATTTAAATAATGACTTTTATGTTAAACGAGGTGTCGAAAAAATAGGTAAAGTAGGCTATCTCTTACAGGGCTTGAAGGAGAGATCTAAATTTCCCTAATGAATGATAAAAGAAGTCGGATATAAAATGTAAAAGTAATTTCAAGTGTTAGGCCTATCAAGATTTTAGAAGAATTTAATTTTTTTGTATTTGTTTCCATCTTTTTCTCATTGCCTAATTTTTTTATATGTGTATCACATTTTCCTTCGAGTTTCATAACATTTCCATGAACGTAATTTTGTGCTCATTTCATTCTACGATGATTTATCCCACATTTGATGTATTTACGAAGCTCATGTCACTTTTCCAAGTTCATCTACTATGCACACATTCTTGGCAAGCTTACACACTCTTTTGAGTTTGTATGTTTGTGTGTTTGCATGTGTGTGTTTCTACACTTATATTTTTCTTATTTTTCTTTTGTATTTCTTGTACTCTCTAGATTGTATTATAACATGCCTAGTGGTGTCTCTACTCTTCTTCTTTATATTTTTCATGAAAGAGAAATTATTTGTAATAATATTACTTTCCTTTATCCACTTTCCCACATAAATCCTTTTTTGACCCACTTTATGGATCCCTTATCCTCATATGTGCAATATTTTGATGGTTCTTCCATTTTTGGCAGTCATTTTGGTGGAGATTATGATGTTCTTGCATCATCTCGAAGTATTTCTCACACATTGATAGTGGATCTATTCCTCCTCTGCATGCGGATCCATTTTGAGAGAGCGTTCAACCTCTCTTCAATTCAGAAATGAAGTTGATGTTTATCTGTTTACATCAACTTCCACAAGTAAAATCTTTATGTCAACAAGCTCCATAAGTTTCTCTCTAGATTTGAGTCATCATCTCTACTGAATCCCTTGAACGTATTTTTATTATTTGCATTTTTTTTCTCCTTGAAATTTTATAGCATACTCATGGCCATCATAGAGCTTGAAAAGAGAGCTAATTGAAAATAGATAAATTAAAATATTTGAAGGAACTCAAATATATATCTAGAGGTCCAAAAGTCAATCCCCCAAAAATGCATAAATTATAATGCATTGAGGGCTATATTTTTGATACCTCCTCTAATAATAATCTTATTCTATATATGTAGTATGTTATATATTTTATTTACCTATGATATGGATATCTATAAAATAAATATGAAAGATAGAAGTCAAGTGGGCCCCATAACTCGAGACTTGACTAGCTCTTCCTCTAGTAAAAGAGAAATGGTCAATATGGAAGGGAAATATAAAAGAGAGATGGAACAAAAGTCTTTTCAAAGCCCCCATAGCTCGACCACACCTTTTTGAATTTTCAACAAGATGACCTAGTCTTCATCTTATTTTGAGCAAGCTATAAATTGAAAGGAATCATGGCAACAAGTTTTCCTCAAATTCATGGGAAACCAAAAGAAAATGCAATGTAGTTCTGGGATATCCTGGAGATGGCATATCAGGAAGAAACCAAACGGATGTAAAGCTGAGAGCATTTCCATAAGTTCTCAAGGAAGAAGCAAGGATATGGTTTGCAAGCTTACCTCAAGATGCAACACATAGCTGGGAAACAGTACAAGTAGCCTTCCTCGAACAATACGAAAAAGGACACTCCATTGAGATTACGACAATAACTTCTCTCACTGAGACAATTGTCTCTTGATGATTTTACAAATTATGAAGCAAAGTTTCAAAGTCTCTGGAATACCTGGGAGATATATGCATATGTATTTGTGTAATATATTCATGTATTCATGTAATATATTGAAGTGTTTATAATTGCATATGCATGTATAAGTATACATGTGTGCATCTAGGCATGTATATGTGATGTGTACATGTATATATGTATATGTGTCTATGTGTAAATTTGTACATGTAAATATGTATGCATGTATATAAATTTATGTGTGCATATAGGCATGTATGTGTGATGCATAATGTATCTACTCCATTTTATATTTATGTATGTGTATCTACATGATGTGTATATATCTTTATATATATTAGGATCCTCATTGATTCGAGTAGCTATATATAGAGGCATAAGGTTGGGAGGAGAGACATCTCTCTAGTAGGACATCGGAGGAATAGATGCAATGTGTACATATATTTCTTTTTTTTTTTTTTTTTTTAAAGGAAGTTCGGCAATCGCCTACTCTCCCGGACTTGAATTAAATTAAGAAACAAGGGTACAAAAGAAGGGGACTAGTGCCCACGGGACCCCCCAAATCCCACAAAGCAGGGGAAGCTTGGTTGATTCCTAGGTTGCATTACAAAGAAGGTTGATCACCCTCTCGTCGCCCTCATGCGGGACCCACTTGGGTTTGAGCTTGTTGTTGATCAAAAGGAGGACTTGATGGTGTCTGAAGGGGGGGGATTTCTTACTGTTGACAATCCTTTTGCCAAGGAGGAATAGAGATTTTTCAATCGACCACTCCCTGGGGGGGTCGCCGAAGTTGAGAGCACATCGCTCCCGCCAAATTTTCCACAGGACTTCCCCTCTGATTGCGTTCCAGAGAGCCGCAGAGCATCCAATCGCTTCTCCCAAAAGGACTTGTTTCCAACTAAGCTGTTTCTGAACTCTGATTTTCAGTCCAACCATCTGCCAGATGCGGTAGGAGTTGGGGCAAGTAAGGAAGATGTGTGGGACATCTTCGATTGCACGGTGGCAGCGTTTGCACCACGGAGGGATCCCACAAATTTTGCTTGCCTTATGGTTAGTCCAAATTCCTCGATGAAGAATTTGCCATAAGAGGACAGACTTCTTGATCTCTATAAGTGGGTGCCAGATACCCATGAATTTCATGTCCCACCGAAGCCGCGTCCAAGACAGGCACCACTTCTTGTTGAGGCTGATCTGGAGGTCAGTCGTTTCTATGATGTTCGGGATTTTGAGTAGGCTATTTCCATTGTGCCATTTGAGACCACGCGCGTTCGGGGCATCATGTCCCATGAGAAGACGAGTTTTGTGACGATCCCAAGCGAGGCATCTGCTTTGCAAGGTGTTCCATTCTTCGAAGGAGATGTTTATGCGAGGGTCGATATCCTCGTAGTTGATCCAACTGTTGGTGTCATGTTTCCAGAGGTGTTTCCATTTTTTGAATCCTTTGTTCCATAACTTCTTGGCATTTTGAATGTTCCACGACTCCACACTCCGGATGCCATGTATCGGAAACCAGATAGAGTCGTTTTGTCTGATTCCGGCCGCCCACTTCCAGTCCTCACTAATTCTTGTGAAGCTTTTGACTTTATTCCAGCCCTTCCACAGAGAGCATACGAGATTGGAGCCTTTCGGGAAGACAGGTATCGGGGAGAATAGCAGGGTCATGATGTCAAGGTTCTTCCAGTTCGGGGACCCCGTGAGGGCCAACTCATTTTTGTTTCTGAAGATCAGCTTGGCCCACGAGGCCTCCCTATTGCACCAAGCTTTAATCATCCATTTGGCTGCCAGTTTATTAGCCATACACCCAATGTCCAGGATGCCAAGCCCCCCGCTATCTCTAGGGCTGGTGCAGATGGCCCATTTGATTTTAGGCACCCCCCTTCTGTTATGATCACCCGTCCAAAGAAAGTTTCTGCAGATGCTATTCAGTTTGGACATGCCTTGCTCATTCGGTCTCCAGCAAGAAAGGAAATAGATGGTAGACGAGAGGAGGAACGTGTTGATAACCATCGCCCGTCCAGCGAGATTGATTTGCATGCCTCTCCAGTAATTGAGCTTGTTTTCAAGTTTGGCCAGCACCCAGTTCCATCGCTGCTCCATAGAGACGCCAAACCCCAAGGGGATTCCAAGCAGCCGAAAGATTTGGCCCTGCGGAATGATTTGACAGCCATGATCAATGAGAAGGCTAGGTTGATGTCCCACAATGGCCCTAAAGGCGGTCTTATTGTGGTTGATTTTGGATCCAGAGGCCTCACAAAAGGTATCAAGACACCTCCAGAAAGTCTCCAGGCTGGTATTATCATTGTGAACGAACGCGTTCATGTCGTCGGCAAAAAGTCTAATGATGATTTGACTGTGGTCGTGAGGTAGCTGGAGGCCTTTGATATTGCCAGCCTCCACATGATGAGCCACAAGTCTGCTCAGCCCCTCAGTGGCGATGGCAAAGAGAAGGGGGGCAAGGGGGCACCCTTGTCGAATAGATCTTTTAAGATGGATCGCCTTCGAAAGTTTGCCGTTAACGTTAATTTGGGTTGTTGCGTTGCCGAGAAGGGTCGCGATCATCTTGGTGAATTTCTGACTACATCCGAGGTCTTGGAGCGACTGCAGAATATAGTCCCATTCTAGCCTATCGTAGGCTTTGTCAAAGTCGATCTTGAGGAAAACCACGTCTTGATTAGACTCATTTGCAAATTGAATACCTTCCCAAATATCCATAATGGTTTCCAGGATGGACCTGCCTTTGATGAAACCTTTTTGGTCTTCACTAAGCCAAGATCTCAGGTGGCACGCAAGTCTGTTGGCAATGACTTTGGCGACGATCTTGTATCCTGTTTGGAGCATCGTAATTGGCCTCCAGTTCTCTATTCTGTTTTTTTCCCCCTTCTTGTGAATCAGCTTGATAATTCCTTTATTTATACAAGAAGGAAGAGCACCATATTTTAGCGCTTCTTGCCAAACCATCCGAAGAGGGGTGGCAACCACCAACTTGAAGGATTTAAAAAACTCGTTAGTGAGTCCGTCGGGTCCCGGGCTTTTACCGAGAGGGAGGGCATCAATGACCTCAATGATTTCTGATTCAGAGATCGGGGCATGAAGCAGGGAGTGGAGGTTGGGTGGTATTCTCCGGGGGGAAACCCTAGAAATGGCAGCCATGCAGTCCCTTCTATGATGGGAGAGGGGGTTCGCGGTTCCCAGGAGTCTCGTGAAGTGCCCTTCGATGATGCCAAAATTATCTTCTTCCGAGTTGCATACATTGCCATGTGGGTCTAGCAGTAGGGGAATCGTCTCTCTGTTGTGTTTTCTTTTAAGGATACTGCACATCTCTTTGGTGGGTTTGTCGGCTTTTCCAGCCCACCACTCCTTGAAGAAGATTTGCAAGTTTTTCCTTTGTATTTCTTCCTCGTATCTCAACGCTGCTCTGATTTTTCGGAGACCTTTCTGGGCTTGGTGTTTTCCTTTGTTCACTTCCTCCTCGAGTCGCCAGAGTCTGTGGTAAAGTGCTTCCCTACGAGCCCGCCGCACTGTCTCGAGCAACTTCTTAGTTCTGATCATGATCTTGCGAGACTTGTCGACCGCACTTCTCCAGCACTTGGCTGGGGCCAAGCCAGAGGCGAACGCCACCTTCCACACATCGGCAATCTCTTGATGGACGGAGGGGAGAGAGAAGGTGGAAGCGTTGGCATGGAACCACGGAGCCTTGTGGGTCCTGTTGGAAGGTTGAAAAGTGATAACGATCGGGTAGTGATCAGAGATTGTGAGGTCAGTACGTTGCGTGATGGAAGGGTGGCCCCACAGATGAGTAAAGCTCTGAGAGATGTAGCATCTATCAAGTCTAGCTTTCCTCAGATCCTCGCCCGCTTGGAGATTCGACCAGGAAAAGCCATTCGAGTCTTTGAATTCGACCAGATCCAAGTGGAGTTTGGTCATATCCCACGTTTCTTTCTCCCGACTGTCGATGACCCTGCCCTTGCCCATCCATCTGTCCATAGGGTCCTCCACCATGTTGAAGTCTCCACATATAAGCACGTTGTGGGGAAGCGAGTCAAGAGAAGACCAAGTGTTCAGCCTCTCCAAATCCCCGTTAGGGGCGTACAAAGAAACCATAGTAACACAGAGGGGAGCACCAAAGGAAACCGCAATCCAGCGGTGATTTACATCTTCAATGGAGTTCTCAAGCTTTTCAAGCCAGGGATGTTTAACACCGATAGCCGTTCCGCCGGACCCCCGCTGGTGCTTTGTTGGGATCCACACATGGGCCGAGGAAACCTGTCTGAGCCGTTTCAGAAGGTCTTCTCCGTCAATTTTAATCTCTTGAATGCATATAATGTCTGGTTTTAAGCTAATGTCGCGGAGCCATTGACCAATGATGGCTGCTCTTGAGGGGTCGGTTAGCCCCCTAGCATTTAGCGAGATGACAATCATTTTTGTATTGATCCCTCTTTGCGGGAGGGAGCCTTGTCCTTTCTTCTCTTGGCTTCATCTTTCTTTTTCGCTGGGATCTGATCCCGACTTAGAAATCGGTTCTTATGGGGGCTTTTCCAGGGTAACTCCAAAGGCTGTTTCCCTTTGTGGGATGCCCCCCGCTGGGGAGAATTGGGTCCAGTGCTCGGCATCGTTTCCGGGATCGTCGATCCAATGATGGAACTTTCACTATCCATGTTGTCTTCATTATTAGTAGTGAAACCATCTTCTTTGCTTGTAGTGTAGCCCTCCTGGGGGGTTTCTTTGTTGTCAGGGATCTCTAGGGCTTCGTCGTAGTTGTCTACCTCAGGTGGCTTCCCACCTGGGTAGTCGAGCTCGTTGATCTCCTTTCCAAGATTGCAATACAAATTGCTGTGTGGGGTAATTAGCAGGTTGTTCCTCTCACCGTTGGCCCTCGGACTTCTTTTCCTTCTTCTTCTAACTTCAGTAAAGCCATCGGCATCAGCTTGTGGATTGAGGAGGCCCTTGCCTTCCCCTTCCTTGGTCAAGTGGGTCAAATCGTCAAAATTGTCTTGAGCAGTTTTGGAGGCTTCTTGAACTCGCTTGTTTTTTTGCCTGAGAGGGCAGTCTTTAATCCTGTGACCTTGCTGGCCACAACGAAAGCACGTGTTGGGGAGGTTTTTGTAGGTGATATCCTGCTCCCAAACATCTCCTTCGCCCATGTCCACTTTGATCGTTGATGGAAGCAGCGAACTGAGGTCGGCCTCGACGCAGATTTGTGGGTGCCATCTAGCATTGAACGAGTGTCTTGCACCCTCATAGATGAGACCACCAACGTCTTCTCGTGACGCCAACGGCTTGCCGATAGGGGAGACTATGTCCCACACGAAGTTGTACAAGAAGTATGGGAGGTTAGGGAGCTCAACCCAAAGAGGGTACCGAAGTGATTTCGATTTGTCGGGGGTAAAGTCCGGGGACCATCTGAATAAGCACAGGGTCGTCCGACCGAGCTGCCAGGTGCCAACGCTTAGGGCTTGGAACGCCATCTCTTCATTTTCAAAAACTAGCAGCATGTGGTTTGCTGGTAAGAACTGGCATTTGCTGACAATTAGTCCTCGAGGGAACCACTCTTTTCGCAGCCATTGTCGCACGATTTCGAGCGGGGGCCTAGGGCCAAACACTTGGCCGACGAGGCAAACTTTCTTGAGCTCCTCCTGAGCAGACAGAACTGCGGGTCTACTGAGGGACACGATGGGGGATTCAACACTTTCGGATGCCCCAGGGGCAGCACATGACCCCCCCTCCAGCAGAGCGGCCAGAATGCCGGTCTCCCCAGGGGGGGGGGGGCCGATTACTTTTCACGAGAGAGGACGAGGCCACATCCATGGCCGAAGGAACTTGCACCACTTTTAATTTTCAATGCCCAGCGGCAAGACCCTCCAACATAGAGAGAAAGCAGACCACAGACAGGGAAGAATCCCCCCACGGATCACATCGCATCCAAATACTCCGCTTTTCAGGGAAAAACAAAACGGCCAGAAAATCCCACAAAAGAGGGGAGCACACTGCTCCTTTTTTGAAACTTTTCAAATTTCCTTTTTTTTTTTCTTCTTATTTCTTCTTTCTTTTTTTTTCTTTTCTTCTTTTTTTTTTCTTCTTCTTCCTTTTTTTTTTCTCTTCTTTTTTTTCTTTTTTTTTTTTTCAATCATATGGCTAAAAGGCTGAATTAGAGTCTCTAAATTAGGGTTTTTAAAACCCTAATATCAAAATTAGTGTTTTCGAGTTAGGATTTTTTAAATAGGATTTTTTTATTAGGATATATATATATATATATATATATATATATATATATATATATATATATATATATATATATGTATGTATATATATATATATATTTATTTATTTATATTTATATATAGATATATAAGTATACACACACACACACACACACACACACACACACACACATATATATATATATATATATATATATATATATATATATATGTGTGTGTGTGTGTGTGTGTGTGTGTACACACACGAGTGCGCACACACACACACACACACACACACACACACACACACACACATATATATATATATATATATATATATATACATATATATATATATATATATATATATATATATATATATATATATATATATATATATATATATTTATATATAGATATATAAGTATACACACACACACACACACACACACACACATATATATATATATCAGTGTACACACACACGCGCGCACACACACACACACATACATACATACATACATACATACATATACATACATACATACATATATATATATATATATATATATATATATATATATATATATATATATATATATATATATATATATATATATATATATATATATATATATATATATATATGCATGTGTGTGTATGTATGTGTTTCTATATGTGTGTATGCATGTGTGTGTAGGTATGTGTATCTATATGTGCATATGCATGTGTTGTGTGTGTGTATGCATGTGTATGTGTATATATGCATGTAAATATGATTATGTGAGTCTATGTGTGTGTACATATGATTATGTATGTGTATTTGTATGTGAGTATGTGTATGCGTCTATGTGTGTATTCATTATATGTGTGTAATTGCATGCATGTGTATGTGTGTGTAAAAATGTGCATGTATGTATAAATGTGCATGTATGTGTATATGTGTGTAAATGTGCATGTATGATGTATATGTGTGTGTATGCTTGTATTTGTACCTCTAGTCTCACTCTTTTCTCTCTCTCTCTCTCATATACATACATACATACATAAACACACATACTCATATCCACATATATATACATAAAAGAAATGCGTACCGTGCATTATTGCCACGATGAGCCATAAGTGTCCGCATCTCTTTTAGACACCACTTATGCGACCATCCTGTCCCAAAGTCTGTCTCAAGTGAACTAAGTAATATTTTTTATCCCTTCCATCATGCTCACTACAAAAAAAAAAAAAATCATGTAAATAAAACATAAGATATTTATTTCAATTCATATGTAAAATTTATACTTACTTCCGCTAGAAGTGGACAGGGTGTAGGTAAGTGTAGCTCAATGATGAGTAGCACCTCCTTTAATGTCAATCCGGGAAGACATGAGGATGGTATGAAGACCTCGAGCAAGTGGCGGCACAAGTGCGTGAGTGAGAGGCACACAAGCATGCACACACATACACACACACGCGCACACAAGGCAAGACAAAGAGTGAGAATCAATGGCGCTTTTTTAGATTACTTTCAAAATGCTCTTACAAGTTCGTTTCAATTACAATCTACCCCCAAAAATGAGCTCTCTAGCTCTTTTTATAGTTTTTGACTAGCTTTTGGCCCTGTCCAGACCTAGTGTCCGGCCTAGTTAAAAATTAGGTTCCAGGACTTATTTGGGGGCTCAAACGAGATCTAAAAAATACGAAAATTGGTACGCAACTACTTCTAAGGCTCCTCAAGCTCAAGGACTCCTTGGCTTGCACAAAATGGAGCTACAAAAATGTGAAATGAGATTTACACTGATTGTTAGTGATAAAAATCACTGTTGTTGTAGGAATTTCTTCTAGTGATCTGCCATACATATCTTCGAGCTTCCTACTTGCTCTTCTTCCCTGCATGTCCATCTCTTTGATTTGCATTAATGTCTTGAAAAATTATTGGCCTACTTGCCAGATCTTCTTTGACTGCCCTGTTTGCTTGTGCTGTCCCTTCGCTCTGACTCCCTTCTTTGACTTTCACGTCTTGTAAGTCCTGGTGTACCAAGGCTACTGCCAACACCCCCCCCACTCTCGCGTCTGTCGCCCCTGACAGACCCTTGTCTAGCTGCTTTTTGGACGTAGTATTGTACAACATCGGCGGCGAGGTGGTGTTCTTCTAACCTGAGTCCCCTTGCTAGATCTGTCAGCAATGCATCCCAATTGACTGGCCCTGGGACATCTGGATGTGGCACCCGTAACTGCTCTGAGTGAATGGTTCGCTCCACAAAAAATAAATGGAGGAGATGTGAGGGTCTGGGTACAAATATTTCTGAGTGGTATTCCCAGAACCCTGTTATGAACATCTCTTCGAATGTTTGTTTAAAGCAGGCTGGGAGGTATTTTATTCTGGCGTGCCAAGCGTATATCACCTCTATAGAAGGAGTGGTGCTCATGTCATAAACTAAATCTTGGTTTCCTGTAAGGAATCCGACGCCTGAGAAGTGTGGGTCCTTGATATTCTTGAATGTCCTGAATGTAATAAGCATTAATTCAAAAATTTTCATGCACATCTGGGCCATTACATCAGGGGTATTCCTTAATCGGATGCTCCAGTGCCATATAGTGGAAATCATGTAATTGACGGTGGGAGGCCCTTGAGGGGGTGCTAGATAGACGTAGTTTAACCATTTGGCGCATCCCTTGATATTCTTGACTGCAATGGTAAACTCTGGCCATGTGCGTCTGCGGAGTACAGGAACATAACAAGGGTTATATTTAATAAAAAGAGGCATATTCGTCCAGGTGCGAACCATCTCCGGGTAGGTTTCGAGGAGTCGGATCCTCCAAGTGGGTTGATGAATGGATCCTTTTTTGGCGCTCTCTGGGATATCATCTGGCCCAAATTGTGTAGCAAACGTTGGAGGTTTGCCACATCTATGTTGGATTTCTGCATTGTAGTCCGCCAGGAGTATACAATATGGCACGTATTGATCATCATTGGTTCCGATCCATCTATGGTGGGACATGCTGCGGAAGTATTCTGATTTAATAATAGTGTCCTCTATCTTTGCCATAGATTGGATCTGAACTGCCACTCGATCTTCATGAGTTGATGCCGTTTTCTCTAGTGTTTGGAGCCACTCAGGTACTTCGATTTCTAACGTATCCATTCCTTCTGCGGTTTGCTCACCACCTGGCATTGGCATAGGAACGTAAGGTTCCTCATACGTCTCATCTACCTCGATGGGTACCAAATCCTCGGGTTCTGGTTCGACAACTGGAGAGGGTTGCCTTTCATGTGTGAGTAATCTTGCCTGTAATTCGGCCACCTGCTCTTTCAATGCCTTGACTTCCTCTGAAGTCGTGGTCGTTTCTGTGACTTTGGGTGCTGTCTGTTGCTCTTGGAGTTGATTGCGCAGCGCATCACGTTCCCTTTCCAAGTCATCATGAGCTTCTAATAGATCTGCATAGCTGTCCAAGATGGTCTGCATTGTCTCTGAGGGCACAGCTCTAAACTGCTCTGGATCAATTTCGTGTGGAGAGCCTTCCATTGCTGCTTCTAGATTTGCTTCATTTTGCTGCTGCAGTCTCTTGTTTTCCTCAAGGGCGGCCGCCATGTGTTTTCTGAGAAGTGCCAGGTTACGCCGGACTTTGAGATTATCGGCTTGGTATACCTCGAGCAAAGCTTCTAGTTGTTTGGCACCTGATTCTGTCGATGGTTGGGGTGCCGCCAATAATGTTTGGTGAGCCTGCTCAAGCGTCGTGTAGCGTTGATTCAGTTCTGCATTTTCTGTTTGTAGAATGTGAAATTGTCTTTGTAAGTTCTGATGGTGCGTTTCCAGTTGCTGATACCGGTTGTCCAGAGCTTTGTACTCATGCTGGAGCTGGTATACACATTGGTTTAATGCTAAAAATATGTTATTTACATTAAATAGTGCTGGGAGGGGTGAAGATGCAGGGGGAATGGGGGCGGGAATGGGAGAGGTGAATGATGTGGATGTACGTGGAGATGAGGGGGGAGGGGGTATGGGTGGTGAAGGTGGCATGGGTGGAGGGAGTGGTGCTGTGGCAGGTGATGTTTCCATCGTGTCAACTGTTTGAGTGACGGTGTAGATGGGAATCGTGGGTGGAGTGGATGTGACATCGGTGAACAGGGTGGTGAAGGTGGGCATGGTGACTCCCCCGTATTGGATTCCCGGAGAGAGTGGGATGCCCATGACAATGGTAGTGGTAGTGGATGTGGTAGTGCTAGTGTCCTGTGGTGGAGTGAATTGTGTAGTGTGAGGTGGGGATGGTGGTGACAACGGTGCTTCCTGATATTCTTCTGCTTGCGCTGCCTCGCCTGGTGCTGATGTATTGATGTGAATTTGCTTCCCGGACCTCTTGGGACGAACGGGAACTCTTTTTTCAAACCTGTGGATGTAGGCCATTGCCTCATGAATGGCCTCGTCCAGTCCTACAGCGTCGGCATGAAGGTTCATGGACTCAATGAACAACTCGTCCACACCTTCCTCAGCTAGCAAGTCGTTCATGAGTCTTTTGCCCTGTTCTAGAGCCATCTGATGCTGTTCCTGAACCAGTCGCATGGTTCGATATAGTCTCTTGATTTGTGCCGAATATGCTGGGGCACTTGCTAACTCGGAGAGTTCGTCATATTCTTGATGTTGTTCTTCGTCGGCTTCTTCTTCGTCTCCTCCTGCCTCTTGTTCATCTACATCGACTTCTACAATTTGTGGTTGGGTGGGGGCCGATGTTGTTTGGGGTTGTGGTTCCTGAGCTCGCGCTGCTTCAGCTTCGATGTTAGAGTCATAGATTAATCTGGCAATTTCTTCATCCGTGAGGTCCTCAAGAGTAAATCCCTGCGGAAATTCCAAATCGGATGGAATGGGTGGAAACACCAGATTAGGCCCCTCTGTGCTTGGTCTTGGTAGCCGGATTGTGAATGGCCTAACTCGTCGTGTCTGGGGAGGGGTGATTTCTGGTGTAGCGGTAGCTCCCCTTGGTTGGGCACAGGGTAGTTGGACTCCCCCCCTCATCTTCTTTGATGGGGGACCTGCTGCTGATAGTCGTCTCTGGAATTCTTGGACTCGGGACCATACGAGTGCCCGCTGAACAGGCACGTCATAAGCCAAGCATCTATAGATTATTCTGGTCAGAGCACAACACCCGTGGAGCACATTCTTCTGTTTTTTGTTCCACCTTTGATGCGCTAGGTGGATCTGATCTATGATCCAGTGTGGCACATTGATGGGCAGGCTTTCGGTTTCTGCTAGATATAAACTGAACCATATTTTTTTCGGGGGCATTGTGAATCGTTCTTGGGCGGGAAAAGCAAAATGTTGCATGATGGTTCGCAGGTGAAGCGCAATGGTAGGTGTCATCGCTACCATGTCCTTCAACTTATTAAGATCTTTGTGCTTCATTCGACCTGGAACCATGGTTTCCTTTTCTGTTGGGATGTGCATGCCATACATGCCCAATGCTTCTCTTACCAGATTGAGGGTCAACTTGAATCTTTTAAGCTCATTACCCGGCAGCAGTGATGGCAACACGAAGGTGCTGTCGCCTCCCTTGGCCCTGCTTGGCGTGATGGTACTGATAAGATAAGAACATCGTAAAAAATCCGGCTTTGGTAAGTGAGTCCTGAAATAACTTTCCACACCCGCTTTGACCCAAACTGATCTCATGACTTCGGCATTTTGATAGCTTTCAAACTCGCGTGCGAAAAAGTGGTATCCACCCCATTTGCCATTGAATTCCAATTCTGCTTCCCAGAAATAGGTTCCATCGCCCAGTGGTCCAGCAACATCACTGAACCAATGCGCATGCTTACCTACTTGAGAAGTGTGTCCTTGAGGAGGATCCTGGATGGGGAGCACATGCACTGCTTGAAGCTCTTGCGGTCTTGCGGTGAGACGTGGCTCAAGGAGAAGTGTTTCTATGTCCACAATCTGGGCACCAGATCCGGCTTGAGAACTGGTACCTGCTTCTGCCATGGCCCTGTTTGCTGGTTGGTTCTGTGAGAATATAGAACCAAGTGTTAACATCGTAATGGACAGAATAAATTTGTGTTGTCCCCGTTACAACATTAACATGAGGTGGATGGTGAGTTAGTGGTTAGTAAGTGCATGAAGACAGTGTGTGTAGTTAGTGCTTGTGTTGTCCTAGGAGGCTACTGCAGTTAGTAAGTGGGCATGAATTTACAAATTGGGGTCGGGGAGTTTATTACAGGCCCTAGGCTGCCAAATGCAGTGAATGGGCTTTGTTTTCGGTTTCGGAGAGTCTCTAGAGAGCTTCCTCGATGTCGTGGTTTGAAAACGAGGCCTTTTTGGGACCCATTTACAATTGATTACATGCACGCTCTTGGGTCTTGGTGTGTTCATGAGCGTTGAGAACGAGTGAATACTGGCAGTATGCGTAGCTGCGTTATGCTGTTTAGGTTGTGGCCTCAGCGTAGCGACTTGTGCCATCAAGCAAGCCTTAGGCACCCAAATTTGTCTTGATTGTGGGCTTGCCTTCATCGACTTCTTGGGCACCCAAATAGATTTTACTTTAGCAGAAGAATTTCTGAAAGACTTCTTATTAGCATCGTGTTGTTGGTCACTAATAAGAGGCTTTGCCCCCGTAGTTGACGGTAGTGCAACCGGTTGTTCGCTTTTCCGCACCCACACCTGGTTTATTTTCTGGGCCATTCTGCTGCGCAGGTACTTTTGATCTCGGACATAGGTAGTACTCTGCTTCTTCTGCCTTTGATCCACCTTGGGTTGCTGCCTCCTTCTAGCCTTTGGAAAAGAAGGGAGTTCCGTTGCATTCCTGACTTCTTTTTTGCAAATATCATTCCTCTGCAACACATAGTTTTGGACAAGAACAGCATGGTCATCTTCATGTGTACCCCTGGAAGGACCAGGAGTCTGTGCCTTTCCTAGTTCCTTGAGTGCTCCATTGTCTAATTCTACTGTAACTCGACTATGATTGATCCAAACCTGGAGAAGTCCACTTCTTAGGTTTAAATTGACTGCTTGGTCATAAATCCAATCTTGACCCAAGACGAGAGGTTCAGTGAGATCCTCATCCTGACACACCAGTACTTTAACTGTCATCGCCTCGTCATGAAGGTAGAGGGGAAGTTCCACCTCGCCCATGCAAGGGGTTTCCACGCCTCCCAATCCTATGAGATATGCTTCCACAGGATTGACAGTTAACTGTAACTCTTGACAGTAAGACACTTTAACCGCACTAGTGGCTGCTCCTGAGTCAATCAAGGCTCTTACAGTCCTTGCACTTTTTCCTTGTCCTATATCTAGGGTTACGAAAGGACGTCGATCAGTTATCCTAGGTGAGCTGGTTCCTGCGACTTCACACATTGCCATATGATATCCTTGATTTGCATAGTCATTTGTCCTAGGCTGCTCTCTACCTTGCCTACGTAATTTCATCCTTCTGATGCGTTCTAAAGCTTCTGCTTGAGCTTCTTCTCTAACTCGCTTTTCTTCCTCTTTGCGTTTCTTAGCAGTGTTGAGTCGGCTGAGCATTTCCTCCGTGAGGGGTTCCTGATACAACTTGACTCTGCAACCGCTAATATAATTTGGGAGAACATCACCCTCTAATGTGGCCAATTGTACTGCTCCACTCGTGGAGATCCTATTGATGATCATAGGTCCGTAGCCTCTCTTTTCTAGCTTCCTGGCGTGTTGTTTTAGTGTATAAACTAAAACTAAATCTCCTGCTTTCAAGCCCTTATCCTTCACATGGGCATCGAAATATGCCTTCTGTCTCTTCTTGGCTGCATATATTCCTGCAGCGGCTCTCAGTCTTGTTTCCCCTAATCGTTCAAGGTCAAAGATCCTAGAGGAGAGCTCATGACCTGTCCATTCGTGCTCTTGTGCTACTCTCAATGTAGGAATCAAGAAGTCCAAAGGTAGCACAGCGTTTTGGCCAAACACCATCTGAAAGGGAGTGGCTTGAAGCACCGTTTTGTAGGCCACTCGGTATGCCCAAACAGCATGGTGTAGCTGTTTGTCCCAATCAGAGCGTTTAGTGTTCACTAATTTTGTCAGTACATTGCATAAGATCTTATTAGTGCTCTCAGCTTGCCCATTAGCTTGAGGGTGATAAGGGGCAGACTTCTTGTGTATTACCAAGAATTCTTGGAGTAGATTTTCAATCACTTCGTTCAAGAAATGAGTGCCTCTATCACTTACAAGCTCTATAGGTAGCCCGTATCTTGTGAATACATTCTCAAACAAGAATTTGGCAGTTGTTTGAGCATCGTTCTTGGTTGTAGCTTTTACCTCTACCCACTTGGTGAGATAATCTGTTGCCACAATGATGTATTCCGCATGAGAACCCTTAGCTGGGGGATTAATAGGACCTACGAAGTCTATTCCCCACTTAGAGAATGCACGTCCACCCATCATAGGTTTCAGTGGCATCTCATCTTTGCGTATAGGATACTGAGTCCTTTGACAGACGTCACACCGTTTCACATAGGTATGTGCATCCATGTGAAGGGTAGGCCACCAGAAGCCCGCAAATAGTATCGCCTTGATCACCCGATCTGGTCCAAAGTGTCCTCCTGCTACACCTTGGTGAGCAGTTTCCAAGATCTTAAGATATTCACTCTCATGGACACACAGTCTCAGGTAACCATCCTTACCGCGTTTGTATAGATTATCACCAATGAGTGAGTAATCCAAGGCTTCCTGTTCTAAACTCCTTTTCCTTGCCAGAGTCATGTCTGGAGGGAACGCTTTCGTCTTTAGGAAGGATACTAGTGGTTCACTCCATTCTAGCACAATAGATACTTGATAAAGAGTGGCGTGTTCCACAGGTGGCTTAGTGCAACAGATTGGGCATTCCTTGCACAACTTTTGGACATCCGCTTCCATAGTTGGCCAATGCACTCCGAATCTCTTTAGGGTCTGTAAAGTTCGTTGCTTTGAATGGTGTTGCTCTAGTGCGCCTACATGTGCTAATTGCAACCATTTAGAGTACTCATCCTCTTCTACGCAGCAAGCCAAGATCCCTTGATCTGTGTGCTTGTACATGCTTCCTGCCATGATGTGGTACTTTTGGGCTTTTACCACCTCCCTATTCCGTGTGTTTATCACTGGATGATTAGGCCCGTATGTCAATACTGGTACCAATGGCTTGGCCCACTGCGGTACAACTTCCAAATTAAACAAGTAAGCATCAGGAAGGTCATCTGGCACTCCTTGTGGGGCTTCTCCCGATGTGAGCCTAGAGAGATGATCTGCTCTCAAGTGAGTCCTACCTTTTCTTACCACAACCTCAAAGTCATATTCCATTAGCAAGAGAAACCATCTTACTAATCTTCCTGTATTGCATGGCTTGTTTACAAGATATAACAAAGCCTGATGATCAGTAAAAAATTTAAACTTGTTTGCAAGCAAATAGTGCCTAAATTTCTTGACTGCATATACCATGCCTAATCCTTCGCGCTCTGTAGTGGTGTAATTCCGTTCAGCTGCATTCAATTGTCTACTGGCATAGGCAATTGGAAGATCCATATTACCTTCACCAGTAGGTTGTGCAAGCACACATCCAATAGCATAATTGGATGCATCCACATGAACATGGAATGGCTTATTCCAATCTGGTGTGGTCAAGATTGGTGCTGAACATAATCTTCGTTTAAGCTCTTGGAAGGAATTCTCACATTCATCCGTCCACTCGAAGTTTGTCAGAAGTCCGTACATGGGCTTTGCGATGACCGCATACATGTGGATGAAACGTCGGTAATACCCACAATGCCCCATGAAAGCTTGTACTTCCTTGACATTCTTTGGCCTAGGTAGCTCTGCTATGGCTCTCACTTTTTCTTCGTCGGTAGATATGCCATTCTTTGACACTATGTGTCCTAGAATCTTGCCTTGCCTGACCATAAAAACACACTTTTCTGGGTTCAGGCAGACTTGGTATTCTCTACATTTGTCAAAGATTTGTCTGAGTTCAGGAATATGGGTTTGTCTAACATTGGAATGAGCACAAAGATCATCAACATAGACTTCTAAACTCTTCCTCAGGAACTCCTTAAACACATGGCACATCAGCCTCTGGAAGGTAGCTGGTGCATTGGTAAGCCCAAATGGCATTACTCTAAAAGCAAAGATGCCCCATTCTGTGGCAAAGGCTGTCTTATGCTGATCCTCTGGAGCTATGGCTACTTGATTGTAACCCGAAAATCCATTGAGGAAGCTGTACACTTCCTTGCCTGCCACTCTTTCTAAGAGATGTTCTGTTATGGGAAGCGGATAGTTATCTCGAATTGTGGCTGCATTAACCTTTTTCAAGTTAATGCACACACGCAGTTTGCCATTCTTTTTGGGCACCACTACAATGGGGGATACCCATTCAGTGTGCTCAATTTCATAGATAAATCCAGCTTCAACCAGTCTATCTATCTCTTCCTTGATCTTAGCAGCATAGTTATCGTTATATGTATAAGGCTTTTGCTTAGAGGGTTTGGCATCTGAGGTCATGGGGATGGTGTGTGAGCATATATCAGGGTCAACACCTTTCAAATCCTTGTAACTCCAAGCGAATACATCTCTGTATTCTCTTAGCAAGGCAATCAATTCGTGCTCTTCTTCCGCTGTTAGGTCATGACCTATGTACGTACATCTCTCCTCTCCTTCTTCTAGGGCCACTACTATTTTCTTGGTGGTTTCTTTGTTATCATAGGCCTCTCCTGATTGTGCCTCTCGTTTAGGCATTCTTATCATGACTCTCCTGTCATCTATCTCATACTTCTTAAAATTTTCTGGGACCTCAAACAAAGATTCTTCCTCTTCTGGTAAGGCTTCTCTCTTCTTTCGTTTCTTTCCTTCTTCCTTAGGGGTCATATGCGTTGCTAATCTTACATCATTTGTAACCTCTCCATGCCTCTGGGGTTGAAATTCTATTTCATGGAAGTATTCTTCATCTGATGCAAATGGTGGGTCCATAATGATTGACTCTAGATCGGAGTCACTTGCATCCTCAAATGCATCAGGGCTAGGTTCGCATTCTTCTAGAACTGCCTCTCCCATGATTGGCTCTATGGAGAAGACTGAAATATCATAGCCATCCTCATCACAGTGAGGTGTCCATTGTTCTTCATTGATGGCTACGTCCATTGTTGCTAAAATTTCTGCCCAGCCATGGGGTTCAAATTCCTCGTCTGGAAAAACTACAGGTGCATAGGCTGGGTCTTGAATGGGTCTATGGGTTTCGTTTGCACCTATTTCTCTGGCCTTTTCTCTCTTCTCTTCCTCCACTGCTACTTTGCACATCCATAAGTGAGTGTCTTCGTGCATCCAGGAGGATCCTGATCCTATGGAATGCACAGATTCTGTATAATCTTTGGCTCTATGGATGGGATTCCATTGGATAGGAGGGACATCTCTATGAGAATAATCCTTGAGATTGACTTTGGTTGTAACACCTAAGTGCTGCAGGTACAAGGAATTGGTTCCCCAATCCTGTACCACTTGCAACTGTCGCATGAATGGTCTTCCCAAAATCATCTCATAGGCATGATTTTTGCTGAAGTCACATATGGCAAAGGTATGTTCAAACTCGACACCACAAGTGGTGAGAGTTATTCCTTCTAGCAATCCTAGGGGTCTCTCTATGTGACCATCGGCCATTTGCAATTTCATTCTCGTCGGCCTGAGTGCCGGCTTGCCCCAACGCTTCCATAAGGAGGTAGTGGCAATTGCAACTCCTGCACCTGAGTCCAAAATTGCCTTCGTGGTGTAGTCCTGGTAGGTGATGGGAAGGTAGGTGTTCCCTTCTTCACCTTCACACATATCTCCTATCTTATCCAAGGGAATTTCCGGTACTGTCCTATGGGATCCTACCCGGGAACGAGGTTTTGCAGTTTCAGTTACTTGACTAGCTACATATTTCCGCGCGTTTGGTCTATCCTCAGGCAGCTCTTCCAAAGTGAGATCGCGTTGCACCTTGGTGTTCGTTACTACCTCCGCGTTCCTCGGTATGACTGAGTCGTCGTTCCTTACCATGACTGTGGGTGCTCTCATACATGTGGACTTTGCTTCCCATGGGCCTGTGAAGTGGGGTAGCTCCTGTATGGAATTAGACTCAAAGTCCAATCTCTCATGAGATTGAGCACTCTCATGTTCCCCGTAAATTGATGGGATGTCTTGTGGGAATTGGTCGTGTGCATCGTCCACAAGTTCAAAAGGAGGGGCGACCTCACTTTCGTTATCCCATTTGTCTTCTTGAATCTCTCGTAGGAAATCTGGTGCAAACCGATTCATAGAAGAAGAAGTGTCTGGCTCCGTAGAATTAGGTACATATGCTACCTGGGAAGGAGGGCTTATTCTATCGTTGGCTCTTTCCTCGTTGTCATAGATAGCTGAAGCACAAGCTTGTTGGGGAGGATTACTTATGCTATTACTTTTCCGAACAGGCTCATACGCTCTCTGGGAAGGAATGTGGGTTACCTGTGGAGGTACATAAGCTTTCGAGGGAGGCTCCTGTGACCTTTGGGGGGCAAGATAGGCTCCTTGAGGAGGCACATGGGCTTCCTGAAGAGGCTGGCTTATCCGTTCTCTTGCCCTTTCCTTTCTTTGAGGGGTAGGCTCCTTTTCTGGCTGTGCAATTAGCCTCTCTAATCTTTCTAAGGAGGGAAAGGAGTTTGGTTTAGTGGAATTGGCCACATACACTTCTGACGGGGAATGCTTCATGTTTCTGCTTGCTTTATCTTTTTCTTGATTTTTTTCTTCCTTGGCAGATCTTGCAATTATTTCCTCTAACTTCTCTAGGAATCCATCCAAGTGTAATTGCGTTTTGGCTGAGCCCGAGTAATTGAAAAGGCGACTGGCTTCAAACATAGTCTGAGCCAATGCGACCATTTTCGCGCACAGTTTGGTTCTTTCTATCTCTAGGTCAGCTCTAGGATAGCACTTGGCATGATCCGTGACGTTTGGCCCTTCTTGTATTCTGGCCTGATATGCTTTGAGCATCATGTCTATGTCTTCAAGAGTGGGATCAGCTAACACTGATCCTACCCTAGGAGGTGGTGGAATCGTATGACGTGGTGGGTCAGATGGAGATGGTAGGGGTGGCGGCGGGGTATTGTGAGAGGGGATTTGAGAGGTGATTTCAGTTATCCTAGCTTTGGTTTCTCTTATGCTTTCCTCAAGTTCACTCATCTTTTTAGCCCATTGTCTTTTCATTCTTTCCCGACTGTCTTTCCATGCTCTAGTCCTTTTCTTTGTTATGCTCTCGGTTTCACTAGCCTCTGAGTTCTTATCCTGGTTTGTCCCTTGGTTTTGCTGCAATGCCTGAGCTCTAGTGACTACCTGCACTGGTGCAGTGGAAGTGACGCTTCCTGAGGAATCTACAACCAAACCAATCACATTGATCGGAGTGATTTTTGGCATATTATTTGGGTTCTTTGGGCAATCTCGTAAAAGATGCTCTTTTCCACAGTCTTGGCAAAAACCTTGGATAGTCACTGACTGGGGTTGGGTAGATGTAGGCAAGGGACAATCACGAATGAGGTGATCTCCTTGGCATCTGTAGCACAGTCCTCTTGGGAATGGAGGTCTTACTTGCCTAGGTTGAGGCCTGGGGTTGGGGTTTGCATACATGACGTTCGTGTAGTCCGACTCCCAACTAGGTTCACTCGGTTCTTCACTATAGTAAGACTCACCATGTTCTGGAGACTGCATGTAGTAAGCCTGGGGACTATCGACATGTGTAGAATCAAAGCTATGGTCACTTGGGTCACTTTCCGAGATCAATGGGGTTACTGGTACTATGGCCCTATTCAGGTTTTCTTCTGCAACAACATACTTTACTGGAATCACGTTAGCGGGGTTTGGGGGCTGTTGAGCTAGTACCGGTTGGGGTCTCTGTTGGGCCTGATATTGTGGTTGGTAGGTTTGTTGGGGTCTAGCATATTGTGGTGGTGGAGGGTACTGGTTCTGGTATCTGCCTTGTTGGTAGGGTTGAGGGTAGGGTTGCCTAACTGCCTGCTTGTTGTATGGGCAATCTTGCGCAGTGTGGTTTGTGTACTTCCGTTCTATGGTGCAGTACTGGCTACTAGGGTTAACTTGGGGTTGAGCCATAATGGGACACACATTTGCCATGTGGTCGCCACCGCATGTATAGCACCTTTTCACAGGGGCAAACCTTGGGATTTGTTTGCTCGTTACACCTAATTTCTGAGCTACCTTCTCAGCGAGTTCCTCAATTGATGTAGATTGCGTGGAAGAGTGGCTAGTTGCACTATCTGAATCTTTGTAGATTTTGGAAAGCTCTAGCTCTTCCCCTAGGTTATCTTCAATGTCAATGCACATGCGCACACATTCTTCTATAGTCCTAGGGTCCTTCAGATACACATAGGATCTCAATTTCGTACTCAGCAATCCATCAAGGAATAAGGCTACTTGTTTAGCAGATGTGGGTAACTCCGAAATAGGGCACCTTTCAAGATATTGTCTAAATCTTCTTCCGGCCAATCTGACAGTCTCTTGGGGGGTCTGTTTGAAGCTGTGAATCAATGAGGATGTATTGTGTCTTATGCCGCTCTTAGAGAACTCTACAATGAATGCCTCTAGGAGTTGGTCTATGCTCCTGAACTGACGCTCATCTAATGGCTGAAACCATGTAAGTGCTGTATTCCTAAGGGTTAGACCGAAGGCATTGTACTGCGTGAACAGATCTTCCACTTGTTCAGCTCTCAAGACTTGCTTGAACTCCGCCACATGATCATAGGGATCTCCTGTGCCGTCAAAGTAATTCTTCATGGACTTAACTAGCTGGGTGGGTCTCAAAGTTCTTGTGTGCTCTCTAGGTCTCGGCAGAGGGAATCCATCTACATTTCTTTGGTTCCTGTGAGCTCTAAGCATCTCAGGTTCTACCCTATTCGTCTCTGTTCTCGTTCTTTCTCTGCCTACAGGGTTGGCGAAACTTACTTCTGGTCTATCCCTACTTCTGTCTCTTTGCGTACCATGAGCTTGGGAAGTTCCAGCCCCATGGTGACCATAGGATACATTTGATCTTGGTTGAGGGAAAATAAATTCACCCTTCCAAGTGTAAGCATGCCTATCATTTTCTGTCACCACAAAGATCCGTTCTGAAGCATGATCTAAGTAAGTCACTCTGCCTGGGCTATCCGGATCCTTAAACTCATAGATCATGATATTTCCTATGTCTGTCGGCTGATTAGACTTATACCTCCAAAAGGCTTCATCAGTTTCTCGATTGAGGAGCAACTCTATGCTCTTGTTGTCTTGGGGGACCCATTCAGGCGTGATAATCCTAGTGAGAACTGATTTACCTCGAGGGGTTCTAGGTTCCGCACCCATGTTCCCTTGTTCTAGGTCACCTAAGTCCGCTTCTGAGATTACATTCCCAAAGTCATCGGTCCTATCCGGGTGACTAGTGACTACATATATAGTTCCTTCCTTGTCCAGGTATGCACCATTTTCAAACTTGACAGCTGGGTGTTCTAGTCCAATGGATTGATCAGGGTTTTTAATCTGGACCACAGATCTTCCTAAGCCATCCTCATAGATGCTAGCACCTAATCGGTTGGTCCTAAGGTACTCCAGCTGCGTTTTGTAAGGGCCTTCTACCCTGTACAGGTAAGGCACACCTGAACTTCCTGTAGGTCTGTCCATGCCTTGAGACATCCCTGATTCACTGGTATCCGAGCTAGGGTAATGAGAGTGGTGACTCAACTGTTGGGCCCAAGACCTTGCAGTATGATTGACACTAGCCTCTGAAGACCTAAGGCTTTGTCTCTCTCTTGCTAGGTGTCGTCCTGATCTAAGGTTCATATGCCTATCTGATTAACCCAATTTTTGCCCAGAGTACAACCTCGTTGCCGATCAATTGGTATCCGTCACTTGATTCTTTTTAGTTATTTCTCGTGTTTAAGGTCTTATCTGATATTTCGTCGTCAGGAATACTTGAATGTTCTTCGTACTTTCAGGTTGATCGTCCCAAGTTAGGTTCTTTCCCTTATGTTGTCGACAGTACAGAGATTCAGTTTTTAGCTTGAACTTGAGTTTTTAGGTAGTCTTCAACTTGATAGTGGCCTATCGTCGCCCTGACTTACTCCTACTTCTACTCGTTCTTAGCTTGAGCTAGGAAATGACAGAGGGAGTTGAGAATATTCCAACCTTACTTGTTGATCCCTTGCTTTATGGTGCTCAAGAACCCGGTTCTCAAGCTTGCAAAGAAACCTTGCTTGTACGCTCTCAGTTGCTCTCAATGAACCTATAAAAGTCCCACGGTTAGCTCAATGCTTAGATTCAAAGGACGCAACCAACCACTTTCGTTCATGTAACATAAACACACATGTGCATTCTGACTTTTAGGAAAATAATTCTAAAGACCCCTGACTTTGATCCCCCTGGGTATGGTCAACTTCAAAATACCCTCTCTGAAAATCAACGCATTATCTTTATAAAAAACAGTTGAGGGCGTGTAGTATATGCCACGAGCTTTCCAACAAGCCCAAGAGCTCAAAATTTGGATTTCGTATGAAAAAGTTATGACTGTTCAGGGTTTAGGGGGTTAAATCAGGATTCAATACAAGCTAACAGTCAAACAGGAATACTCGAGTAGCTTGTGGCACGGCCTCGCAATGCAATACTACACCCTAGTGTTTGTCCCACACTCACTCAAAATTTAGACCAATAATTTTGCCTTGAAAACTTGACCTAATTTGCCCTTCTAACGCGTTCGCAAAGTCTGTCGGTCGCGATTGACAGGTCAGTCGCGATCGACGTGTCGATCGCGATTGACAGGTCCGTCGTGGCTGTCAGTCGCGATTGACTGGTCAGTCGCGATTGACACGTGGCCGAAAAGTCAAACAATCGTGGTCAAAGCGTCGTTGACTCTGTCGATCGCGATTGATGAGTCGATCGCGATTGACAGGTCGGTCGCGAGGGTCTGTCAATCGTGGTCAAACAGTCGTTGACCGTGTCGGTCGCGATTGACAGAGCCGTCGTGGTCTGTCCATCGTGGTCAAACAGTCGTTGACTGTGTCGGTCGCGATTGATGACTCGATCGCGATTGATGACTCGATCGCGATTGACACGTGTCACGCGTATGGTCAGTCGGTCGTGGTCAATCGGTCGTTGACCTTGTCGGTCGCGATTGACAGAGCCGTCGTGGGCTGTCGATCGCGATTGACGTGTCGATCGCGATTGACAGGTCTGTCCGTCGTGGTTTGTCGGTCGCGATTGACAGAGCGATCGCGATTGACAGAGCGATCGCGATTGACAGAAATCTGTGGAATTTCAAAAAACTAAACACATTTTTGGGAAGCTCTAGGCCTGTAGGTCATGGATATGCACTTTGTTTAGCAATTAGAGCAATTTTTCTGTCGGTCGCGATTGACAGAGCTCGGCGACACACAGACAGTTACTCAGATTTCCGTACCTGCGCAGGGTGCTGGGGATGATGATGCGGCCTGTACCTGCAGACTGCTCACAAAACATGCAAAAAATAGCACATGCAAATTCGCTCTCTCGCTCTCTCTCACAAGTGAAATGAGGGAAATGAGGTGGAGATGGGGATATAGTCAAAAAACTGAAATTTTCGCGATGATGGAGATGGACGTGGGAGATGGTGATGATGATGATGGTGATGATGATAGTGAAGAAAGTAAAAGAAAATCGATGAGCGTGAAGAAAATACCTACAACTCCAACGCGTCAACTCTACGTCTTACCATCACACGCTCGTCCTCAAAGCTCGATCCCCGGCAACGGCGCCAAAATTTGGTGTAGCTCAATGATGAGTAGCACCTCCTTTAATGTCAATCCGGGAAGACATGAGGATGGTATGAAGACCTCGAGCAAGTGGCGGCACAAGTGCGTGAGTGAGAGGCACACAAGCATGCACACACATACACACACACGCGCACACAAGGCAAGACAAAGAGTGAGAATCAATGGCGCTTTTTTAGATTACTTTCAAAATGCTCTTACAAGTTCGTTTCAATTACAATCTACCCCCAAAAATGAGCTCTCTAGCTCTTTTTATAGTTTTTGACTAGCTTTTGGCCCTGTCCAGACCTAGTGTCCGGCCTAGTTAAAAATTAGGTTCCAGGACTTATTTGGGGGCTCAAACGAGATCTAAAAAATACGAAAATTGGTACGCAACTACTTCTAAGGCTCCTCAAGCTCAAGGACTCCTTGGCTTGCACAAAATGGAGCTACAAAAATGTGAAATGAGATTTACACTGATTGTTAGTGATAAAAATCACTGTTGTTGTAGGAATTTCTTCTAGTGATCTGCCATACATATCTTCGAGCTTCCTACTTGCTCTTCTTCCCTGCATGTCCATCTCTTTGATTTGCATTAATGTCTTGAAAAATTATTGGCCTACTTGCCAGATCTTCTTTGACTGCCCTGTTTGCTTGTGCTGTCCCTTCGCTCTGACTCCCTTCTTTGACTTTCACGTCTTGTAAGTCCTGGTGTACCAAGGCTACTGCCAACAGTAAGAGTCACATAATGCTCGCATTCATCTCTTGAACTCCAATCCATTCCCTATGTACACAATGTTCCCCTCTGTCTCTATATCGCACTCTAGCTCTAAGGTGTCTATGCATGTCCTCATAGGCACATGTGCTCTGCTATCATGATCTGGAGGTGGTATAGGTGTCCTGAAAATAGATAGATAAAAATAAATAAAAATATGTGTTATAATATCATTAAACAAATTTGTGAAAAAAAAACATACCTATGAGTAGATAGATGTCTTTCTGCATGTGGAGCCGTAGAAGAGCCCTCCTCTGATCGCTAGTAAAGCATCTGGATCGTATAATCTAGCATGATGATCCCTAGAGTATTAGGCGGAACTCTTGCTCTCATAAGACTTTTTATGAGAGTGAGTTTTGCCTTTGTCTTCTACTAGGATCCATAATACCTGCACATATAAAACAAAATGGGTTAGAAATCAATATATATACATGTACATATGTATGTGTGTATATGTGTATGTGGGTGTATATGTGAGTGTGTGTATGCATGTAAGCATGTATGTATGCATATGTGTGTGCATTATGTATGCAAATGTATGCATGTGTGTGTATTTGTGTGTGTATGCATGTAAGTATGTATGTATGCATATGCATTATGTATGCATATGTATGCATGTATGTGTATGTGTTTGCATGTATGTGTCTCTATGTGTGTGTATGCATAAATATGTGTGCATGTCTCTATGTGTCTGTCTATGCATATATGTGTGTGTATGTGTCCATGTGTGTGTGTGTGTCTATGTGTGTATATAAATGTGTATCTATATATATGTGTCTATATGCATGTGTATGTATGTGTGTGGATGTGTGTATGTGTGTGTAAGTGTGTGTGTCTATGTGCGTATATGTGTGTGTCTATGTGTGTATATATGTGTGTATCTGTATATATATGTCTATATGCATGTGTATGTGTGTGTGTAAATGTGTGTGGATGTGTGTATGTGTGTGTGTAAGTGTGTATGTGTCTATGTGTGTATGTGTGTGTTTATATATGTGTGTGTGTGTGTAAGTTTTTATGTGTCTATGTGTGTATGTGTGTGTGTGTCTCTATGTGTAAGTGTGTGTGTGTTTATGTGTGTATGTCTATGTGTATGTATAAGTGTGTCTGTGTATGTGTGTGTGTAAATCTGTGTGTATATGTGTGTATGTGACTATGTGTGTGTATGTGTGTATGTGTGTATGTGTATGCATGTAAGCATGTATCTATGCATATGCATGTGCATTAATATGTATGCATGTGTGTGCATGCATGTAAGTATGTATGTATGCATATGCATATGCATTATGTATGCATATGTATGCATGTATGTGTATGTGTGTGTATGTCTCTTTACATGTGTGTGTGTATGCATAAATATGTGTGTGTGTCTCTCTCTATGTGTGTGTGTGTGTCTATGTGTGTATATGTATGTGTGTGTATGTGTGTATGCATGTAAGCATGTATGTATGCATATGCATGTGCATTATGTATTCATATATATGCATGTGTGTACTGTTTATGTCTCTCTACGTGTGTGTGTATGCATATGTATGCATGTATGTGTATATGTGTGTATGTCTCTCTACGTGTGTGTGTCTATGTATGCATATATGTGTGTGTATGTTTCTATGTGTGTGTCTATGTGTGTATGTGTGTGTGTGTGTCTATGTGTGTATATACATGTGTGTCTATATATATGTGTCTGTATGCATGTGTATTTGTGTGTAAATGTGTCTGGATGTGTGTGTGTGTTGATCCTTGGATTGGTCAAGAACCTTGTTGATCCTTGGATTGGTCAAGAACCTTGTTCCCTTATGATTTTCATCTTCGTCATATTGGGTTTCATGTTTTTTTATTTTCTTTGGAATGTTGCATGTGCTGATGATGGACTCTCCTCATATATTTGACTATGTCTCTAGTCATTCGCCATCTTTACATAAAAGATAGTGAGGAATTGTGGGTGATACCACGAACAAAAATACAAATGATGTTCATGTCCCGAGGTCCAATTTTTCATGGAAGAGAGATGGAGGGAAGGGCACAAAGAAAATCATCTCAAAAGTAGACTACTTTGGAGATAGTTACATGAAGACATGGATGGGCAAATCGTGCCCTATAATTATATTATCTCTAGTTGTGACATGCAATGAGTGAGTAGAGCAATAAGATAAGGGCTCGTGGGGTATGAGGAAATATAAAATAATACACTTGGGTAAATGAAAAAGGTAATTTTTAGAACAACATGAAATATTAAGATAATACCTGGATAATGACTTTTATGTTAAAAGAGGTGTCAAAAAAATAGGTAAAGTAGGCTATCTCTTACAGGGCTTGAAGGAGAGATCTAAATTTCCCTAATGAACGGATATAAAATGTAAAAATAATTTCAAGTGTTAGGCCTATCAACATTTTAAGAGAATTTTTTTTTTATTTGTTTCCATCTTTTTCTCATTGTCTAATTTTTTAATATGTGTATCACATTTTCTTCGAGTTTCATAACATTTCCATGAAGGTAATTTGGTGCTCATTTCATGCTACGATGATTTATCCCACATTTGATGCATTTACGAAGCTCCAAAATCTGTATCTAGGTGTTGTCATGTCACTTTTGCAAGTTCATCCTCTATGCACACTTTACATATTTTGATCTTCTCATGGGCTTGGCAAGCTTGCACACTCTTTTGAGTTTATATGTTTTTGTGTTTGCATGTGTGTGTCTACAATTCTATTTTTCTTTTGTATTTTTTGTACTCTCTAGATTGTCCTATAACATGTCTAGTGTTGTCCCTACTCTTCTTCTTTATATTTTTCATGAAAGAGCAATTATTTGTGATAATTTTAGTGCTCATATATTACTTTCCTTTATCCACTTTCCCCACATAAATCCTTTTTTGACCCACTTTATGGATCCCTTATCCTCATATGTGCAATATTTTGATGATTCTTCTATTTTTGGCAGTCATTTTGGTGGATATTATGATGTTCTTGCATCATCTCGATGTATTTCTCACACTTTGATAGTGGATCTATTCCTCTTCCGCACGGGGGATCCATTTTTGAGAGAGCGTTCAACCTCTCGTCAATCCATAAATGAAGTTGATGTTTATGTGCTTAGATTAACTTCCACAAGTAAACTCTTTATGTCAACAAGCTCCATAAGTTTCTCTCTAGATTTGAGCCATCATCTCTACTCAATCCCTTGAAATTATTTTTATTATTTGCATTTTTTTCTTCTTGAAATTTTATAGCATACTCATGGCCATCATAGATCTTGAAAAGAGAGCTAATTGAAAATACATAAACTAAAATATTTGAAGGAACTCAAATATATATCTAGAGGTCCAAAAGTCAATCCCCCAAAAATGCATAAATTATAATGCATTGAGGGCTATATTTTTAATACCTCCTCTAATAATAATCTTATACTATATATGGAGTATGTTATATATTTTATTTACCTCTTATATGGATATCTATAAATTAAATATGAAAGATAGAAGTCAAGTGGGCCCCACCACTCAAGACACGACTAGCTCTTCCTCAAGTAAAAGAGAAATGGTCAATATGGAAGGAAAATATAAAAGACAGATGGAACAAAAGTCTTTTCAAAGCCCCCATAGCCCCACCACACCTTTTTGAATTTTCAACAAGGAGACCTTTTGTTTATAGATATTCCTTATATTTCTGGGCCCCCAAACTCAAAGGTATCATGATCCAAATTCAAATTCTTGTGGAGAGTACCCATTGCATACATTTGGAGGAAACAAAATCATATTTTTATAATAAAGCCTCAAATATCCAAGAAATATGTAAAAATAGACCAAATATCATACCCTCTTGGGTCTAGAATCTTCAAGATCTTTGTAAATGGCTCTTATTTCAACACAAATCTAAAATATATAGAAGATTCATCTCAAAATATCATCCCCGAACATCTCCCCAAAAGGCCTATAAAGGACCCCTTTGGGTGCCCTCTGAAATCAAGAAGATTTGTATGCAGGTACACGATGCGGGTTTAGTGGGCGCTCCAAAGCTAAGAGGAGTCTACACTATGTCACTATCTTGAGAGAAATGCAAGATCCTAATTTGTAAGTCCCCATGTCTTTATAAAGTTTCTATTTCAATCAAGTTCATTTCTCAAATTCCTCCGATCTCTATTACCCTTAACCTTTGCTTATTCTATCCACTGCATCCTCTCTTCTTCTCTCATTTCCTACTCCTTTCATTGTAATTTGCTCTTCTCCATGATTCCCAACCGCATTGAGGATTGTGGTACTACCTAGCTCCTCTTATCATAAAGAATCTCGTACTTGTGAGTTTTGAGTGTTTTATGTGTTGGTGCTAAGAAAGCGGCATGGAAAACCCCTACCTTAAGAGTACCTGTGTAGTGTTTATGTGTTGGTACTAAGAGAGCAATGAAGATCATCCTTGCCTTAAGAATACCTTGGTGTTGATTGTGTTTAATGTCACGAGGAAGGAGATAAGGAAGAGGGATCACACACACACTCTCACTCTCAAGGAGAAGCACACACACAGATTGAGGCAAGGAAGAATGATCTTCTTCTCCTTCTTCTATTACATAAAAAGGAATGTACAAGAATGACCTAAAACAAGAATACCACAAGTGCAATATATAAAGACCAGTACATAAGGAAAACCTAATGTCTGCGAATGAGTGAGCTGACAAGGAACAAATGTGCCATCACTCTCGGTAGATAAATCTAATAAAGCTCAATGAAGTATCCCTGACATATACCGGCGTGACCACTATACATGTCAGAGAAACGAAAAACTGGTACGTGTCATCTTGGATCATCACATGTTGAGCTTGATATCTCAACACTCCCCCTCAAGCTCAATGCCATATCCTATAATCCAAGCATCTCCCGAAACTTATTCAACTTCTCAGCTCCAAGTGCTTTGGTGAAAATATCAACAACCTACTCATCTGTTCTCACACTAAAACAAGATCAATACCACCTGCTAATACCTTCTCTTTGATGAAGTGATAATGTACCTCGATATGCTTTGTTCTAGCATGGAAAATAGGATTCCGTGCTAATTGTATGCTGCTAAGATTATCACAATAAATAGTGATAGGCTTTCCCACTTCCACACCTAAATTTGCAAATAGCATTTCTAGCCATGATGGCTCACATGCTGCCATTGTAGCACCTCTATACTCAGCCTCTGTACTCGACAAAGCGATAGTGGGTTGCTTCTTGCTGGTCCATGTAATAGCTGCACCTCCAAGTGAGAATAGAAAGCCACTAGTAGATCTTCTATCTGGAGTACTACCAACCCAATATGCATCCGTGTATCCATAAACCTGCAAATCTATACCAGCCTCATAAAACAATGCATAATCCAAAGTAGCACTCACATAACGTAGAGTGCACCTGAGAGCATCCAAATGTGGCTTCCTAGGAACCTGCATAGATTGACTGTCAAGTCCAACATTATATCTCAAATCAGGCCTTGTAATTGTGAGATATATAAGACTTCCCACAATTTTCCTATACGTAGTAGCATTTTCCAATGCTTCACCTGATGTAGCATCCAACTTCAAATCCTGATCTAATGGCATAGAAATTGGCCTACAATCAGTCATACCATACTTTTGCAGCATATTCAAGGCATATTGCCTTTGTGACATCCATATACCTGTTTCTGTATGTATAAACTCAATGCCCAAGAAATAACACAACACACCAAGATCTTTCATGTCAAATTCCTGCATAAGAAGTTGCTTTACCTCTTTGATGCTTCCTTCATTATCACCACCTATAATCAGGTCATCAACATAAATAGCCACAATAGTGATGCCATCATCAGCCTTCCTTGTATATAGTGAGTGATCTGCATCACACATAGAAAACCCAATGCTGGTTAAGTAATCAACAATCTTTGCATGCCATGCACGAGGGGCTTGCTTCAGCCCATACAAAGCCTTTTGCAACCTGCAAACATATTCTGGATGCTTTGAATCTTCATATCCTTGTGGCTGGTCCATATATACTTCTTCTTGTAACTCACCATGTAGAAAAGCATTCTTCACATCCATTTGATCCAAAGTCCATCCTTTCGCTGTAGCTAATGCAACAAGTGTTCTGACAGTAGACATTTTAGCTACAGGGCTGAATGTTTCCTCATAATCAGTGCCATATGTCTGTGCATATCCTTTAGCTACCAATCATGCTTTATACCTGCTTATGCTACCATCAGCATTATGCTTTACCTTGTAAACCCATTTGCAGCCTATGAGTTTCTTTCCTTGTGGCAATGGAACAAGCTTCCATGTATCAATTTCATAAAGTGCAGCCATCTCCTCATCCATAGCTTTTTCCCAATATACAATTCCGATTGCATCTTCAAAGCAAGAAGGTTCAGCATCTTGTATTACCTTTGTCATGTAGGCATAATGACGAGCCATATAACTGTCATACGTCAATGGTTGCACTGAATTCCGTATCCTTCCAGATCTTCTTGGTCCTTGGTCACTTCTCCTTGTATCATCTGCATGTGCCCTTCTTACTCCTGGAGTCTTCATAGAGTGCAATCCAAGTTCCTCATCAAGACTCTTTTCTGAATCGCTTGAATCTCCATCAACGTCTTCAAAACCTGCACATGTTTTATGACCAGCAGAGAGCTTTTCTTTACCTTTCTTGGATATATTTGATGAATTTATTGGATTGAAATTTCCACGCAATCTTCCACTCCATGGATTTGAGTTCGAATTATTGCTTGGTGATGCATCCGGTCCACTCAAAACTTGAGATTTTGCACCTGATTTTTCAACATTTTCTTTGTCATTTGGTTCAAGATTCAATCCTTCTTTGGCATCTGCATAGAAGCTTGACATTTCATCAAATACCACATCTTTGCTTACCTTTACCTATCTTGTGAGTGGGTTATAACATTTATATCCCTTTTGCTCAAGGGAGTATCCAATGAAAACACACTTTTCTGCTTTTGGATCAAGCTTCGTCCTCAATTCATCTCGAACATGTACATATGCAATACAACCAAAAACTTTCAAATGTGATAAGTTTGGCTTTTTACCTGTAAACTTCTCTTCAGGTGTAACTTGATTCACAACAGTAGTATGAACAAATTTTGCCCAATAACAATGAGGCATATGTTGATATATTTAGGTAGTGATGTGTGTGAACACACTAGGACCGCCGGGGCACTTTTTTCCCTCTTTAGGAGGTTTTTTTCCCCCGGCTTGTATATACGCCTATTGCCCTAATGGGCTACTTACCTTTGTACATTCTCTAGTAATACATTCAGTCTTCTGTGTTATGCTCCAAGCTTCTTCTTCTTCCTTGTGCTGTTTGCATGTTTTCGTAGACGTCTAACTCCAACAATTGGTATCAGAGCAGGTCGTCACTTCATCTAGGGCGCTGTCGACACTCCTCCGTTTGCAGTCTCAGATTCGCACGAAATTTGGTGAGCATACTCAGGGTGTTTCAAAGATCAAAACAGCTTCGCCTTGTGGTGCCGAAATCGCGATCTGAGCTCGTTTCGGCCTCCGAACGCACTATGGCAGCGCTTGTGTAGCCTATTCTGTCTTTTTGTGCCAAAGGTATATACCAGTTTTTGTTCGCCAGTTTAAGCGTCTCGAAGTCTGCTACAGGTCTAGCAGAACTCGTCTGGGCAGTTCCGTTCAACTTTTTGAGATACAATCAATTTTCTGCATCAAGGTATTTTAGTCACCGGCCATGGCTGAAAGCAGTGATGTATTCCGTATGTTGGCTGTTGAGGATAAGTTGGATGGTACCAACTACCCATTATGGGCTTATATGATGCGACATGTATTGGTTGCAAAAGGACTGTGGAACATTGTGTAGGGTGTTGAAAGACGTCCTGTTACACCTGCAACTACAGGTACTGCAAATACAGGTACGGCAAATACAGGTGCTGGAGGTGCTGGAGCTGATGAAGATGATGTCGAAGATGATATTGTGTAGATTCCTGTTCGTGCTGCTGTTTCTGTTGCACCTACTGCAGGGCAGATTCGCTGGGATGGCAGAGATGCCTAGGCACATGCATTGATAGCTTTGTCTGTCAAACGTGCCATTATTCCTCACATTCGCTCTTGCAGAACAGCAAAGGATGCTTGGGATACACTTACCACATTGTACCAAGCTAGGAATGAGGCTCGTATTGCTTATCTCCGAAAACAGTTGGAGGGTGAGCACATGAATGAAGGTGATTCTATGGACAGTTTCCTAACGAAGATCAAAGATTTGAAGGAACAGTTGATTTCTACTGATGAGGTTATACCAGATAGCTCACTTGTGCAGACTGTTCTGAATGGTCTTCCTAACTCATATCAGAGTTTTGCTTCTACTCTTTGGTTGATGATGAAAGGCAATCCAAATGCCTTATCATTTGAGGAGTTAGTCTCTGTTCTGTTGCAGGAAGATCAGTCCAGGCAGAACAGGTCCATTATGCGAGTTGCAGATCAAGCTTTCCTGGCTAGTCAGAAGGGCAAAGGAAAATGGGGCTCTTCTACTAGTAAGCAGAAATCTGCAAATGCTGCACAATCGAAGAACCAGGATAAAGATGAGAAGAAATCAGAAAAGCAGAAATTGTTTTGCAAGTACTGTAAAGGAAATAATCATATCATAAAGAATTGTCCAAAACTGGCTGCTAAAGAGGCAAAGAAGAAAGAGGCTGGAATGGTTGTTGCAGAGGCCTCTACACCAAAAACAGAGTCTGCAAATCTTGTGCAGGAAGAAGAATGGGCGTTTACTACTGTCTGCAATTTTGACCCATCTTCTCATGATCAGTGCATGTCTGCAGTAGACTCAGATGTTTGGTATTTTGACAGTGGGGCAACCAAACATATTACCTCGCAGCGCAGTTTCTTCTCTTCACTCGAGCCTGCCCCTATAGGGAATACTGTTACATGTGCCAACAACTCCTCTTATCCTGTTATGGGAGTTGGTAAGATCATTCTGACTACAGCTGATGGTAGTTCTTTCACTTTGTCAGATGCTTTGTTTGTGCCAGGGATCAAAAAGAACCTGTTATCAGTTTCTGCATTAGCCAAGATTGGCTTGGTTGTGAAATTTGTTGATGACAGGTGTACAGTTCATGATCTGTCAAATGGCGATGTGATTATTGCTTCTGGCATTTTATGTCGTGGGCTGTATAAGCTCATAGACTATGAAAGATCTGTGAATGATTCAGCATGTGCAATTCATGATTCTCAGGCTATGTCAGATGCAAAGCTTTGGCATGCACGCTTTGGTCATCTAAATTTTGCTAGTTTGCTATGCCTGCAGAAAACTGAAATGGTGTCCTCTTTGCCCAAACTTGAGGCACCTGGAAAACATGTTTGTGAAGGCTGTATCTTGGGCAAAATGCAGCGTTCCTCCTTTCCAAAAGATGGTTCAGTTCGGGCTACGCAGAAATTGCAGCTTGTACATAGTGATGTCTGTGGTCCTATGCAGACAACCTCTTTTGGAAATTACCTTTACTTCGTGACTTTCATTGATGATTTTTCGAGGCATGCATGGGTATATCCACTCAAAGCAAAGTCCGAAGTGTTCATGTGCTTCAAACAGTTTTTGGTTTTGGCTGAAAATCTGTCAGCATGTAAAATGGGCACCCTCCGTTCTGATCGAGGGGGGGAATATATGTCTTCAGATTTTAATGCATTTCTGGCTGAACGTGGGATAAGACACCAGTGTACAATGCCGTATACACCTCAACAGAATGGAGTTGCTGAACGAAAGAACAGGTCACTCATGGAGATGGCGAGGTGCATGGTCAAAAGTCAGGCTTTACCACATAGTTTCTGGCTTGAGGCTGTCATGTGTGCAGCATATGTACTAAACAGGTGTCCCACTAGAGCGCTGCAGTCTATCACTCCATATGAGGCTTGGCATGACCGCAAGCCATCTGTTGCTCATCTGCATGTTTTTGGTTGTTTGGCATATGCATTAGTGCCTGAACAACATCGCAGAAAATTGGATGATAAGGCAGTAAAATGTATTTTTGTTGGGTACAGTTCTGAAAGTAAAGGCTATCGTCTGTATCATCCACAGACTAAACGCATTCTGGTTAGCTGTGATGTTATCTTTGTGGAAGATGCTATTCAGCCATTGCTTTCATGTACTAAGGAGACATCTGTTAGCTCCAAAGACATGTATGATACTTTGATGCCTCTTTTTACAGGTGGACAGTCTAGTGCTGGTCCTAATGAGGCAACTTCTCAGCCTTTGCAGGTTTCATATGATGATGCAGATCATTCCATTTCTGATGCAGATTTACATGATGCACTAGTTGATGAGAGAGCTGATATTGAGCAGGCAAAAACTATGCCAAAATGGCTGGTGCAGACTTTGCGTGATAGCAAATTAGATGCACCTTTGTCATATCGTACTCGTTCAAGCTCTCATAGTGCCTCCTTTGCATCAGATTGCTATGCTATGGCTGCGTCTAGTCTCTGTGATGAGAATGAGCCTGTTTCTTTTGATGAAGCACAGAATTCAGAAAATTGGATGGCTGCTATGCAATCTGAATATGATGCTATAATGAAGAATGGTACATGGTCTTTATGTGACTTGCCTCCAGGCAAGAAGGCCATTGGCACTAAGTGGGTATACAAGCTGAAGCATAAACCTGATGGTACAGTTGACAGGTATAAGGCTAGGCTTGTTGCAAAGGGTTATGCGCAGGAAAGAGGCATTGATTTTGATGAGACCTTTGCACCTACATGCCGTATGACTACTGTTTGGAGCATTTGTGCACTTGCAGCCCATCATGGTTGGAATGTACATCAGTTGGACATTAAAACAACATTTCTGAATGGTGACTTGCATGAAGAAGTGTATGTTTTTCAGCCCCGTGGCTTTGTGCAGAAAGGGCATGAAAACTAGGTTTGCAGGTTAAAGAAGGCATTATATGGTTTAAAGCAAGTACCACGTGCTTGGTATGAGAAGATACATGCCTATCTGATTGCACATGGTTTTGAGAACAGTCCAACTGAAAGCACGTTATATGTTAAGCGTGCTAATGATGTGCTTCTGATCATTGTTGTCTATGTTGATGACATGATGCTCACTGGTCCTATTGAGACACATATTGCTGATTATAAGGCTAATTTGCATGCCTCATTTGAGATGTCTGATTTGGGGCATTTGCATCACTATTTGGGCATTCAGTTTATGCATGTTGATGGTGGAATGGCTTTGTGTCAAACGAAATATATTGACACATTATTGCAGCGTTTTGGCCTTGAAGACTGTAAGCCTATTGCCACTCCTATGGAGACAGGTTTATAATTGAGTCTTCATGATGCTGGAGATGCATTTGATGCTGTTCTCTATCAGCAGGCTGTTGGATGCTTGATTTACTTATGCATTACTCGGCCAGATATTCAGTTTGCTGTCTCACAGATGAGAAAGTTTATGCATTGCCCAGGAGTCACGCATTGGAAAGCGGTTAAGCGCATCTTTCGCTACTTGAGTGGTACTCGGCTACTTGGGTTGTTTTATCCCAAGGGGGGATCACTACCGCCAGATTTGCATGCTTTTTCTGACTCAGATTGGGCTGGTTGCTATGACACTCGTGTGTCCACCAGTGGTTTTTGCTTCATGCTTGGTAGGTCATGTATATCTTGGTTGAGCAAGAAGCAGCCTACTGTGGCCACTTCCAGTTGTGAGGGTGAGTATAGGGCAGCTTTCACAGCGACTGTTGAGTGTGTGTGGCTCAGACGCCTTATGGCTGACTTGGGTGTTGGCCAGTCTTCTGCCACCACCATCTTCACTGACAGTCAGAGCGCATTGGCAGTTGCGAGGAACCCTGTGTTCCATGCTCGCACTAAGCACATTGAGGTGCATTATCACTATGTCAGGGAGAGGTTCTCTGCTGGGGAGATCAGCTTGGCATATGTGCCCACGCAGGAGAACATTGCAGACCTTTTCACGAAGGCTCTGCCTAGGGAGAAGTTTGAAGCTTTCCGCAAAGCTTTGGGCTTACTTCCTTTTGTGGAGTGATTTCCACATAGCTTAGCACTTCCTTATACATGAGTGCCAGCTCCTTGTTCACCGCATCACTCCCAGGGGGGATTTGTTGATATATTTAGGTAGTGATGTGTATGAACACACTAGGACCGCTGGGGCACTTTTTTCCCTCTTTAGGAGGTTTTTTTCCCCCCGCTTGTATATACGCCTATTGCCCTAATGGGCTACTTATCTTTGTACATTCTCTAGTAATACATTCAGTCTTGTGTGTTGTGCTCCAAGCTTCTTCTTCTTCCTTGTGCTGTTCGCCTGTTTCCGCAGACGTCTAACTCCAACAGCATATTCTTCTCAGCCATCAAGGCTCTTGCTATTTCTACAATATGTCTATTTTTGCGTTCAGCAATGCCATTCTGTTGTGGTGTGTACCTGCATGAAAACTGATGCCGAATTCCATGATTTTTTAGAAACCTGCTGAACTCATTTGACATGTATTCACCTCCTCCATCAGATCTTAATGTTTGAATGTACTTCCCTGTCTACTTTTCCACCATAGCTTTAAAATTTTGGAAGTGAGTGAACACCTACTTTTGTCTTTCATGAAATATACCCATACTTTGCGTGTATGGTCATCAATGAAAGTAACATAAAACCTGCAACCGCCGATAGATGTGGTCTTTGCTGGACCCCAAACATCTGTATGTACTACTTCTAGTACATTCTCACTAATATGCTTGTCATGTGGAAATGATGCTCTTGACTTTTTACCAAATTGACATGCTGCACATACCTTTTGCATTTTTGCAACTTTGAAATTTGGTAGTCCATGAATAATGTCATTTGACTGCATCAATTTCAACCTTTGCAAGTTTGCATGTCCAATCCGTTTGTGCCACATCTCTATATCTGCAATAACTCCTACACATTTTGCAAACATGGTTTTATTCATTTCAGGAATCTTCACATTTAAGGTGAACATCCTACCCACTTTGTTTCCTTTGGCAACAAATCGTCCATCCCACTTGTACTCTTCTACATATAATCCATCAGCATTGAACTTGACTTGTAATCCCTGGTCAACCATTTGTCCAACAAAAACCAGATTCTTTATTATATTTGGAACATGCAACACATCAGCAAGATGTTTTACCTTTCCATCCTCCATTGATAGTGCTATGTTTCCTGTATGCTCAATAGGATATGATGTATCATCACCTGTTTCAACATATCCAGGAACATATAATTTTTGCAAAGTACTAAACCACTCCGCATGACTGGTCATGTGATTTGAAGCACCTGAATCAACATACCAGACATTATCATTTGATTTTGAAACACCAGTAGACATCGTATTCATCATGTGATGTTGAACCATGAAGAGCTTCTCAGAATCATCAAGTCACACTAATTATACTTGGGAAAAACAACTTTTACAAAGCCTTCCAATTCATATCTTTGGAATATCTTTATTTCATACATGCATTCGTTTTTGTGATGATACTTGAAGCTATATATGAAATGCAAGCTCGTATCATGTTTGGACCAAAGTTCTTCAATGAAGACATGGATGGGCCAATCATGCCCTATAATTATATTATCTCTAGTTGTGACATGCAATG
>CM035422.1:141292216-141497216 GCA_020310875.1 Ceratopteris richardii
ACTTTATGGGATGGGATTACTGTGCATGACATGTCTCAACCTTTAACAAGACGGGATGTGTGAGTGCAACACATACTTATGGGGATGATGCATGACTCTCCCGGTTATGGTGAATGTTCAAGTTTATCGATTTCAGGTTATAACGCTTGTCCCCTATGTGGAGCACGACTTGAAGCACACCACTTCAAAGTGCTTCTGAAAACTTTCTACAATGGACATCATATATATTTTCCTGATGGACATGTCTTATGTGAAGGACAAATTGATCAACAAGTGCAATGAAAAATTAAAGCAAGCAATTGGGAGTAGTTGTGGAATGCAAGAACACCACTCGATGGCATGAAATGGTTGTTGATCTTTCAGGATCTCCCGTACTGGAGTGAGTTACTGATCAATCACTTGGAATGCATATTTGCAAGAATGTGGGAGAGATGCTCTAGAAGACATTGATCAGAAGGAAAGCAAAGAGCAAAGGATGACTCAAAAGAGTGAGGTCATATGCAAGAGTTATGGGAGATTACCAAGCTGAATGGAATACTTTCACTACGAAGAGCTTCTTGGGTGCTCGACAAGATGGAAGAGCAACAAGTAAAGAAGGTGATTTCAGATTTTGGACGTCTAATGGGTGCACGAGGTGTCTAAGCACTACCTTCACATGGAACGATGATCTTGGAGGGCTCAAGTCTCATGATTGGCACAAGTTTTTGTAGTTGCCCCTCATAGCTATGAAACATTGTCTTTAAGAGGATGTGTGAACAACCATTTATAAACTCAATTCCTTGGTATGAAGGATCTCATCTAAAGAGATAAGGAGAGATAGCATAGACAATGCCAATCTCAATGCTATAGAGGATGTCTGTATGGTTGAGAAGTATTTTTCCACAATTATTCTCACAATTGAGCTTCATTTACTAGTTCATGTGGTTGAAGACATTGCAATAGCAAGAACTGTCCACAATCAATGGATGTTCTTCTTAGAGCGTTCGTGAAGACACTAATAGGGGTTGTTTGTCTGGAGGACAACATGGAAGAAGGGTGGCTTGTACAAGAGTCTTTGGTATTCATAATATAGTTTCTATGCATGTCAAACCCAAAAATGCTTTGTTCATGGAGCAACAATGAAGATGTTCATCTCGTAGGTGATGAGTCCCAAGGTAAAGAGAGCCAAAGAAAAATGGACACAGGTTTTAGAGAGAAGACAATAAATTTTTGCATCATTAACTCAGGGCCCATGTAGAAGTGGTTAGAGATGTATGAGCTTGCCAAGGAGGCAAACACAAAGGAAAGAGCCCAGTTTTGAAAGAATCACTCCACTTTCTTTTTGCCTCTTTTGGAAAGTCTTCAACCTCTTCTCACCTTTCCAACAAGTAGATGACTAAATGTAGCTATTTCACAAGCAAATGTAGTAGGTGAGGATATCTCTGAAGAAGAGGAGGAACTTGCAAAGGGGTGTGACTAGCTGAGTAGTACAAATATGGGATGTTGTGGTCTCATGGACAACACTTCAGATCACACACATGGATGAAAATAGTTCTACTTTTGATAGTAGAGTGATGGTGAAATTTCTCGAAAAAAGTAGAGCTAGTGCAAGAGACCACAATGCTCAAGAAGCTAGCTCGATATTGTGATCCAAGATACCTTGAAGCTATTGTTTAGGAGGTTTTACTTTTTGTTTGATGTGAAGTGGTTCAAAGTAGTCACCGCTAGAAGAAACAAAATAGTGAGGTAGGATAAGAGTGGTTTGCTTCAAGTAGAATCCATGAAGCTATGGACATATGAAAGAGACACACTGTACTTCTCGAACACTGTGAGTAGGTTTACTTTAGACCAGATTCAAAAGAACCACAGTGGCTATTTGTTTTACAATCCACTCCATGTAGCAAAAAAATTTATGAGGACTGTTAAAGTGTTAAACTTATATTCACAATTAATGAGATAAAACTACCAATATATATATTTTCCCAATTCAAACATTTATTGTACCATGTTCTTCATTATCTTACTCTGGCGATTCTAACAGACTTAACTATTAATTTCATCAACAAATTACTCAATAGCAACAAAGTATTCGCTGCAACCGAAAATATGCAGATTCCTTACTGATGATAAAATGCTTCCACCATTAACTTATACTTCACCAATGCATATAGGACATCGACAAAATCACCACCTTTACTTAGTACCAGAACACTAAAAGAATAGTACAGCGATATGAGTAAACTACGCTAGAGTCAATCTGCAAGCACATTGCCTAGACTCACAGTCCAGCGTGTTCGCTCTGCCTCTCTCTTCCACGTGCTTTTTCATTTTGAAAAGGTTACAACGATTGTGCTACATCCTTTTGATGTGCGTCTTTTCCCAAGTACATTTTCCACTAAATATAATTACATTCCGTTCCGACGGCCTAACACTAGCATGCACGGTGGACTCAAACCCAGAATTGATGTATTACAAAAAACTAAGAATCATCAATGATGCCTTGAATATACATGGTTCGAGCTAGTTTAAATGTACGGGATATCTTCTGCTTCAAAGATTCTAGCATTTCTTGTAGAATATGGGGTTCTACCAAATGAGCGTCAGTCTGCACTAGAAGCAATAACTTGAGACAACAAAATTTCAGTCTGTTTCTGCAAAAATGCTTCTTGCAAATAAAAATCATTTGCCAAGGCTGTATCTCTGTGTAGTTTAGCTTCAACTGTTTCTACATCAATACGTGACAACCTATCCTGCTGAATGCCAAGTTGCTTCTCCCTACATTCCAACACTTGCTGCTGAAATTGCAGAGTTCGAAAAAAATCTTGGCATTCTTTTTTAATAGCTTCAATTTCCTTCTTTAACTTTGCTGTTCATCCAATTTCTTCATCCAATACTTGACCTTTATGAAATAGTTCCTCTGTAACTTTCTTCAGCTCTGCTTCAGCTTGTAATGCTCTATCAGCCAATACCTGATAGGCCTATTCCATAGCAATAAATTGAGTGCGAGTAGTGTCTAATGCATAACCTAATGCTTTCATGGCATCATCCTTATCCATCATTGCCTATTTGAGTAGGGCAATCTCTACATCTCTGGCTGCAATAATGTCATCTTTCTCTGTGACCTATCCCTGTAATACTATAACTTGTTCCTGTAGGAGACATGCATCGGCCTTGATCGCCAGAATTTCTTCCTAGAGGGGTGTGATGTCGGCTTCCAACAAATCTATCTTAGCTTGATATTCAGTGCAAAGGGATTGATGAGGATCATGTAGTTGATTAGGGAGTTGCTTGGATAGGTGGAGTAGAAAATCGCCAATTTGGGCTAACTGAGCAAATGAATCTAGTAGTATAAAGGTTGATACTTGTCGAGAGGGGTTAACAGAAACTATGGCTGAAGAGGAAGGTGGGGAGTAATTGGGAGAAAAGGCAATAGGTTGAGAGTGGTAGATGGCCACTAAATGATTAGGTGAGTGGGGAGGACCAGGAGGTAAGGGAACCTTAGACGAGGAAGGGGGAGGTGTTACTATATGTGCGATATGTGTACCTTGAATCATATCCTTCGGTGAGGAGGGGGGCACAATGGAGTCCATAGTATCTAGTTGAGCTTCCTGATAAACGAGAGATTCCTCAATCTACATTTGCACTTTTTGGTGAAGAGCTTCTACAATCGTGTCCGGTGCTTTATCAGGAACCTCTTGGTGTTGTTGATCGACCGTATCAATGGGTTGAACGTCTTCCATAATAGCATCTTTATCGGTTTGGCCTTTAGGTGAGGATGGGGCAGTAGATACCTGCACAGATGAGGCTGTGTCCTGCAGAAGTACTTTGGCAGAAGAAGCTTGTGCTTGACTTTGAGAAGGATTGGTTTTCCTACAATTCTCTTGGAAGAATTAAAGAAGATCTTCATTATCGTTATCGACGCCCATGACCTAATTTGATTCTTTGCAAAAGAGGAGGGTATACATCGTAGGATGCTGAATAGGGTGAGTGACAGGGAGAAGAAAGGAGAGCAGGTGAGGGAGACATGTTCATGGAATATCACCTTTTTCTATCTATCGCGAGATTGCCTGACACTCTCGATGGATCCACTGGAAGAAGAATAATGCCTAGTTAACCAATTCTCGGGCAGTAATGTCAATCAAGGAATAAAATAGACAAGATATACCATACACACGTTTTTGTAGATTGAGAGCAGCTACCAAAAATTGGAGGGTAGAGCATTCCGGTTCGGGTCGGCAAAGGATGGCAAATTCGTCAGATGACTGTCGTGGAAATAAATGCTTCATGGTTGCCATTGGAAGAAAAGGGACCTCCACATGTCCGTCTTGGGGCAGATGGAATCTTTCAGCAAAAGTGTTGAGAGTAACAATTGTGCATGGATTCAAACACGTAATAGGCCAGCAAGTCTCCGTCTGGGGGTATCCACAATGTTCGTAATGACTTGAGCGAAGTAAGGCTGACATTCGACCGAATGCAGAGGCAACTCGAAAAATGCTAGTAACTCGCGAGTATGCAAGAAATCGCTTAGGTCGGAGGATAGACAGGCACAGAAAGTGGTGATATTGGCAAGAGCTTCCATGGCAATTGACATAAGTCGAATGTGCAATACTATAACGAAGAATACATAGAGTGCAAGAACACAATAACGAAAATGAGGATGAAGACCCCAATTAAGTAAAAATGCAGGGTGAAAGTGCGGGTAGGAAACACAATCATCGCTAGTGGAGGAAAACATGCATGCATAATGGCAACATAAGCACATTAAAAATTCTCAATAGCATGGTGCAGTAGCGAATCATGGATAATTAATCAAAACAGGATGATTATGTTCAGATGGTCAATCGAAATGCGCGTAATGTAGACAATGGTCAAAGATACAAAAAAAACATGATCCAAATGAATATAAATAAAACTGACATAAAGCTAAGACGAAGTAGATGGTCTACAATACAGGCAAAGTTTCGATCCATTGATTGGTTTAGGGAGGGGAGTACCGGCTAAAGTAGATAATCGAAAAGTAGCCGGATCGATCTGTTCTGCAATATGGTAGGAACCGAACCAATGAAACTTGAACTTGCTAGACAAACGATTAGACTTAGCATTCTAAAATAGAACTAATTGTCCTTTGGTAAAGACGGGAGTCCTAAAAAAGTGATCATGGGTCTTTGCTTACCATAGTTGAACTTTTTGAAGAACTAGAAAACTTTCAAGATGTTGTTCGTCCAAGGACTCGGAAAGCGAATGAATCTTCAAGTAATAACTTATGTTCCAATGCTGCATGTAAGCTAGGTACCACCAATTCCATAGGTGCAATTGCCTCCATACCATATGCCAGTTTAAAAGGAGTACTTCCAGTAGCAAATTTGTAAGTAGTGTGGTAAGCCCATAAGACCAAAGGAAGGAATTGATCCCATCACTCTGGACATTCCGACACAAGTTTCTTTAGCATGTTAAGAAGGGTTTTATTGGTACTTTCGGCCAGTCCATTCACACGAGGATAGTAAGGGGAACTGAATTTATGGACAATCTTAAAGGTGCGGGTGAGCACTTGCATTAAGGTGTTAGCAAAATGAGTACCTTGATCAGAAACAATCTCCAAGGGAAGCCCATACCGAGGAAAAAAATCACTCATCAAACATTTAGCGACCATTGAAGCAGTTGCTAACCGTAAAACCCAAGCTTCAACCCACCGAGTAGCATAGTCAGTACAGGTAAGAATATACCGATGATTGATGACCGTAGTAGGAGGCGTAATGGGACCAATAAAATCCAATCCCCACTTTTGAAAAGGCTCAAGAGCAAGGACAGGCTAAAGCGGAAACAGATGCCATTGTAAAGGTTGTCCAGATCGTTGGCAAGCATCACACTGTTGGACATAAGTAGCAATATCGCGATGCATAGTGGGCCACCATAGGCCACTCTACAAAATTTTCTGTTCTATAAGATTTACCGAAAAATGGCCACCGGTCGGAGCAGAATGAGCCATTATAATTACATAAGAAACTTCATGTGGTGGGATATATCGTAAAAGGGCACCAGATGGGTCCACATGAAAGGTAAATGGGCATCCCGATAAATAGTGTTGGACTTTTTTCACCAAATAAACTAAACCAAGACATTCACGTTCAGTTATAGAATAATTCCATTCAACAGTGGCTAATCGTTGACTAACATAATAAATAAGGCGAAACCACTTGTCCTGTTGCTACATTAACACACTACCGATTGCAATGTCAAATGCATCCACAAAGACATGGAATGGAGTTGCTAGTTTGGTGCTTGCAGAATAGGAGCCTATGTTAAGAGCGTTTTCAGACGATCAAATGCAAGTTGGCATTCTTGAGTCCATGCAAACTATCAAGGATTGCTAGTAATCAGCTGATTAAGTGGTATAGCCACATGAGCGAGCCACAGAAGATGTCGTCCATGCCATCATATTTGTCCAAGGAATCTCATAACTTCCAGGTGCATTCAACACTGTGTTCGCTTTATCAGGGTCCACTTGAATGCATTGTTGCGAAATAATATGATCGAGCAATTTGCCACAAGAAATTGAAAAGACCGATTTGTTGGGATTTAAGCACAAATGGAACTCCCGACACTTGGAAAAGGAGCAACGTAGGTGATAGAGGTGAGTTGATGCATCACCAGATAATGAAAAATCATCCAAATACACCTGCATAAATGTAGTTAAGTAGGGAGAAAAGATTTCCTGCATGCACCGTTGAAAGCTATTGGGAGCATTGTGGAGATCGAACCACATCACCGTACAAGCATATACACCCCAATTTGTAATAAATGCAATCTTTGGAATATGCATTTCAACCATGCGCACCTGATTGTAGCCACTATAACCATCCAAAAAGGAATACATTTCTCATCCAGCAACATCATCTAGCATGGTATCCAAGAAGGGAAGTGGAAATGGATCATGCACTGTAGCTGCATTCAACTTTCGGTAATCCATGCAAATACGTAATTGCTTGTTTTTCTTTGGGACATTGATAATAGGAGAGATCCATTCATCATGCTCAATGGGAACAATGAAGCCTACTTTCAACAGCCGATCCAATTCAGCTTTCACTTGTGTAGCATAATTGGCATGCATTCGGTAACTTGGTTGTTTAATTGACCAAGCATCTGGTTTCAGCATCACACGATGTTGGTAGATATGAGGGTCCAATCCTTTCATGTCACGATAATCCCATGCAAATACATCAGAAAATTCTTTCAACAATTGTAGTAAATCATCTTGAAAAGTTTCCGATAACCCAGCCTTAAGATTAACTAGCTGCGGATTAGCCTCGTCTCCCAAATTACAAGTGATTAGTAGATCTTCTGGTACATAAAACTGACAGGACATGGAAATATCCTCAGATGGATATAGTAATTGTTGCAAATTAGTGGCATCCAAAACCCGATCCATAACTTGGTTCCTATCCTTCGATAAGAGGAACTACCATACAAGTGGTGGGAGTCCAATTATCAATGATGGTGTGTAAATCAACGATACACAATGCTAACAAATCTTGGTTAGCAGTTAGGAAAGCTTCTTCTTCGTCATCTAAAAGACTATCCAACATATGCACGGGTTTGGCCACGTAAAGTCAAGCATGAAGGTCATAAGGCTTCATATCGTCCAAGGGTACCACATATTTCCAATGATTGCTTTTGAAAATCCGTTCATGTGTAGACCAATCCTCTAACACTTTTGCTTGTTTCAACCAGGGCCTCCCGAATAGTAAGTTGTAATCCAGACTTGACTCAGGTAATTCCAAAACAACAAAAGTCATTTGAACATTTCTCCCTGTAGGGTAATGGGTATAACACGCACCAAAACCACATGATGTACCCTAGATTGATGAGCCATTCTTACAAAAAACTGGATGGGTTTGATCTGAGTCCATCCTAACCTTTTACAGAGTTCGACTATAGCAATAAAACACCTGAGTCTCCTTCAATTAGCACTTGTGTAATTTTCTGGTTTTTATACCATACCATAATTAAAGGAACATCATGGTCCATCGTAGAATCAAGTTCTAGATTGATGGTTGCTATAGAAGGCGTACATGAAGATCCTAGATTGATTTGTTGATGAAATTGTTGTCGCATACCAGGGACCGAGGCTAACATTTGCCCCAATGATATCATAATAGATGCTTTCGATAAAATATTCCACATAGAATCAAGATTCAACGTACCGGGTATTGAATCCGGTGTGTCCTCTGGCACCAATCGGATTGGATTCCTATCTTTCGATGGTGTATTCGGTACTGTTTGCTAGATCACCGGTACTGGATAAAGAAAAACACTTGGTTCTTGACTTGCACATGTACTAGCTTTAGTAAACATTCTTTGTTGTTCTCAAATGCTTGGCTCAAAAATCTCAGCAGCTAGTTGCAACTTCTTACCGGACCGTGTTTGAATTGTTGCTACTTGGGTATCTACTATTGAAATATATACCATATTTGCCATTGGATGTTGTCATTCTTTTCTTTGCTTATCATATTCGGAAACTTCTTTGCAATATTTGTGGATATGTCCAATTTCACCACAAGAATGGCATCTTGGTGGTGGAAGAGATGTACCTTCACCCGATTGGCCTGCATTCCAACAGGTTTGTCCAAAATTGTTTGATCATGGTCCTGTGTAGGTTTTGTATTTTTGGTAAGAGGTATTTCTCAAATGCATTGGTACATAGTGGGTAGCCTGTTGTCTCTGCTCCTGTATTATGGCATTTATAGTCGGTCTGGTCTGCACTTTGGCATTGTATGGACAAGTTTCAGTGGAATGAATCACCGTATTACAAATAGCACATTACATTTGATTTAATCCACATGTTGAAGTGGTATGTACCGGGTTCTTGCATTTGGTGCAATATACTTGTTTCAATGGATCATCATTCGTGCTCTTGGAAACCTTTAACCAATCCAAATCTTCAGTAAAACCACCAACCTTATGCTCCAACTGTAATGCCATGGCTATGACTGCATCTAAGGTCATGCCGCCTACACATCGTATAATCATAACTTGTTTAAGTTGGGGATGTAATCCATTAATGAACCACTGAGTAATCACATCATCCGATAGATTAGTATGCACCGACAGAAGTTGGCATAGATGAGTGCGGAATAAAGTTGCATACTCTTGCACATTCTGATGTGGTTTCTGTCTATTGTTTTGTAAATAATCAAAGATTTCATTCGCATTTTCCTTTAATCGAAAACGTTGTAAAAAGGCATCCTTAGCATCATCATATTGACCAAAATGATTATTATCATATTCGGTTAACCAGCGAGCATATACGTAACTCTTGGAGGTACTGGCTGTGGGTTTATGATCTGTTGCTACTACTGTTGTTGTTGCTGTTGTTGTTGTTGTTGTTGTTGTTGTTGGTGTTGCTGCTGATGTTGTTGCTGTGTACTACTCATGTTATCTAAATTAGGTGGAAGTATCACTTTGGAATGATTTGAACAAGTTGATCCTGATTGCTGCTGTGTTGTATGGCCACTTTGCAAATTCTCTGGTAGTATGATATCATTGAGTCGATCACACACATTTAAATTCAACTACGATTCCTCACATTTCACATCTTAGATGAACTTTTCACCAGAACTTTCATCCACCAATACATTAGTTTCACTGAAATCAAAACCCAAAGTGGAGCTATCACCAAAATTCAACAAACTGTCTCTGGAATTCAACAAGCTATCAGCGGAATTCCACAAACTGTCACCAAAATTCACCAAACTCTCATCGGAATCAGCGACTACTCCTCCGACCATACTTTCAGCAGATGGGGTTGGTTGCACTTTTGGTATACTTTTTAGTCCTTGAGCAAGAAAATACTGAGGTGGCACTCCATTATCCCAGATATCTTGCTTTCCTTCCAATGATTCTCCTTCACCACTACCCACAGGAGGCATTCCCAATGTGCTAGGAACTTTCCAGGGATGCTGATCACTTCTGTACTTTGGGTAAGATTCTCCGAAACGCGTTATAGGCATATATCATAGGATTCTTTTTTCAAAACTTAATCTACGCTTAGAGTGGCTACTCCATGCTCCATGGCCAGTGCGAGTGTTAAAGTGTTAAACTTATGTTAACAACTATTGAGATAAAACTACCAATGGGTTCTTGGGATGGTCAGGGGTGTGTATTACTGAGGCCCTATATGTATTTTCCCAATTCAAACAGTTACTGTACCGTGTTCTTCATTATCTTACTCTGACGATTCCAATAGACTTAACTATTAATTTCATCAACAAATTACTCAACAGCAACAAAGTATTCACCACAATTGAAAATACGTAGATTCCGTACTGACGATCAACGCGCTTCCACCATTAACTTATACTTCACATAACATTGACAAAATCACTACCTTTACTCAGTACCACAACATTAAAAGAATAGTACAACAATATGAGTAAACTATGTTGGAGTCGATCTACAGGCACACCACCTGGACTCACAGTCTGGCGTGTTCGCTCTGCCTCTCTCTTCCACATGCTTTTTCATTATGAAAAGGTTATAACGATTGCACTACATCCTTTTGATGTGCATCTTTTCCCAATTACGTTTTCCACTAAATATAATTACATTCCCTTTCGGTGGCCTAACAGGACATAGACATAGAAGAGATTCCATGTGCAGTGGACTCTGAGATGCATGTAGTAGTCGAAGAGGAAGACATTGTCCTAGAAGAAGAGGTTTTTGAACAAGATGAGGTACACGAAGAGGTAATGGATGGTATGTTCTATGAGGGTGATGATCGAGAAGGGGTGGCCATACCAAGAGATCTAGAAGTTGCTAATGTAGAGATAGATATCCTCTATGCACCAAATCTCCAAGAGGATGCTAGAATAGAGGACTTATGAATCAAGCAATTGTACATACTTATTTGTGTTTACTTATTTGTTACATTTTTTATAGAATACTATTTTGTTGTATTGTCGTTATTATTATATGCTAATTATTTGAGTTTTTTGCTGTAGAGCACGATGGGAGATAGTCAACCATTCACTCCACATTCCATGATAGAGGAGCAATTTCTAGAGTTCATATCTCAAGCACCTCCCACTTATCAGGCCGTTCTCGCATCACAGTATTGGATCTCTCATAGGAGTATTCCCACCAACGGCACTCCCTTTAGCAGGATTACTATAGCTAGTAGCACTTCCTTTGGCAAGATTACCCCGACATCGGCACTCCCTTTTGCACGAATACCCCCGTCCATGGCACTCTCTTTGGTGGACTACTACCATTGATGATAGTCCTGACTCTATAACTCCATCATGAACATCTTCTCTACCATCTGCTAGTGTCTCTAGTAGATGACATGTGCACGAATGTTTGATACCATAGCACGATATAGGCACTGCCCCATCTCATTCATCTAGTTCAAGTTCGAGGTCTCATTTCGGAGGAACATTTTCTAGAGGTGGATTTGGAGGAGGAGGGAGATGTTGTGAAGGAAGTGTGATGGATGTTGTGTCACCCACTACTAGTCCTAGATCAAGTACCTCAGATGCAAGTATGCCACATAGACACCACATACACCTTGGGGTGTTGATGACCATGATGAATCCAAGGTGTACCATGTATGAGATGGAGCTCTAACGATGGATGTGGCCAAAAAGTCCATGCATTTAAGCATACAACAACTGTGCACAATGTAGTTTGGACACTCTCTCATGTCAAATGGAGTGAATAGGATAAGAATCCTAAACGTTACATAAGAGAGGCAATCTATTGCGAGTATCAACTAGCACCTGGGCATCCTCTTGTTAGCTCATAGTGGATTCAACACACAGCACATGAGGTGATGTCCCATTGACAATTAGAGGCTCATGATGCTTTAAGAGGAGGCTTATTGAATCCTGTATGGATAGATGCTGAGGAGTGGGAGATGATTCATGATGAGGAGTAGCAAACTCTTGACCGATATCGTCAGTCGTAGGATATGGTGGCCACATGTCTAGATGTGGTCAGAGCATTGCATTTGAGTAACAACAGTTACAATATGATGCATCATGATTTTGTAACTATCATTCTCATGAATGAATTTGCTTATTTTAAGCATGTCATGTTTGTTGATCTCGCATTTTGCATATTAATTATTGCAACTATCTTAAAAAACTAAGAGCGAATGGTCCAAGTTAGTGAGCATTAGGCGGACTAAAAATTAGGACATTAATCTTATAAAAGAAAACACATGTGATGATGTTGTAACCACAGTAGATGCATATGCAAAAGGGTAAATAATTTCAAATGTATATGTGGATTGTGGAGCACAAATGTGTGTAATGAAAGTGAAAACAATGCATAGGTTAGGCTTGGATGTGATAAGATCATTTGTGTGTCAAGCCAAAATGGAAAATAATATTGTGGTTAAATGTGTTGATATCATTGAGATTTTAAGAGTTATACTATGTGATATAGAGATTGCCTTGGATATGTACATTTATGCAACCAAGGGGGAGGGCTACCCAGTCATATTAGGACATCCATGGTTAATTGGAGTGAAATCAGATAAAAAATGGGGTTTTGGTCTTCTCGTTGTCAAACCAAATGATAAATCAAAATCAGTAACCTATGATTTGAAGGATTAGAAGAAGGAATATCACAGGTATGAAACAATCGTAGATGAACAGAGTTCATGTTATGATGAAGATTGTAGCAATAAGGAATCCACAAACGAAAGTGACTCATTGACACTAGAAGTCATGGGGGTGATCTTCCAACAAAAGGAAAGGAAGATGTAGCCAAAGGGGATGATCATGAACAACCACAAAGTGAGGAGTCCTCACAAGAAGTAGATTTCAAAAGGATGCTATCAGATGATCTCACAATGGATGAAGAGAAGGAATATATCAACATACTAAAGAGATATCCCAGATTATTCATCAAAGACTACCCTGAGATCCAAGGATTAACTGCCATCAAACACCATATTGAAATCAAACCAGGTACAAGCCAATGGTACAAAAGCTTAGGGAGATTGGGACTCTACAACAAGAAGTTATTGATAGAGGTAAATTGTCTTTTCAAGACTGGTTTTATTTATACAGCTTGCAATTTAGAATGAGTTTCTCGAGTTGTTGTCACTCCTAAAAAGAATGTTAAATGGAGGGTGTGTGTGTGTGAATTACAAGCCCTTGAATGATGTAACCGAAAGAGATTACTTTCCATTGCCCTTCCAAGATGAAATATTAAAGCATGCCATGAACGATACATTGTATGTGATGGATATTCAGGATCTTTTCAAATACGTATAGCCAATGAAGATTAAAGGAAGACCACTTTCATCACACCATGGGATGCTCTCCATATAGAGTGATGCCCTTTGGTCTCACTAATGCACCTACAACATTTCAGAGATTCATGAATTATGTATTCCAAACTTTCTTTGGATCATCAATAAGGGTGTATATGGATGAATTTTGTATATACAGTAGTAGAATAATTTAGTGTCAAAAGGTTGAGGAAGGATTAAAAAGATTTCATGAGATATGAGAACAACTATATCTAGAGGTGTCACATTGCATTACCATCTCCAAAAACAACAAAGCAAGTCCTCACATTTGTGTAGAAGGTATGCTATATGTCACACTTCATCCATCTTCTATCATATATAATTTCTCCCTTGCAGAAGCTTGCATTCTGTAATACTTTTCTTTGGGATGACATTCATCAACAATGTTTTGGAGAATTCAAAAAGGAACTTAGCACCCTGCCTACCTCAATGTTGCCAATCATAGAAGTAGTATACTACAAAAAGACGTAAAAACATCCACATGTGATCGGTGTACTTTGCAAGCAAAGTGATGAAGGATAGTGAAAAGAGGTATACAAGTGTAGAGCAGCTCATGTATTCTCTCATGTTGGGTTTACAAAAGCTTAGGAATTATCTCCTTGCTAGGCCATTTATTGTTCTCACTACAAATCACTCATTTCAATATGTGGTACAACACATGAATATCTCATCTAAACTAGCACAATGGGTTCTTGATTTGCATGAATATGAGTACAATTTTATAGTAGAGGAAAGCACTAGAGCGAGTCTTGGAGATATGTTGATCTATATGTTGGGGGATTCTTGGACAAGAAGGGATTTGAGTGTTTGTAGGAGAAAAGGGAAAGACAAGAAGAAAGATACACACTGGAAGCCTCTGTGGATTTGATTATAAGAAGACAAATACAATGGTGATGCAAAATACAATCCAATGCTTCTGTGCAAAATCCTACAGTGTGATCAATCACAAAATACCAAATACCCAAGGGTCTTGTTGCTGCCGGCCTTCTCTGCACCAGACCTCCACCTTGTCCAAGCCTGCACTTGTGCACACCTTGCACCAAGCTACTAATAAGGGGGAGGGTTGGATACCTTCTATCGGCACGCACTGTCAGCGCGAAAGTGACGGTCGGTGGATCAGGGCGACCGCCAAAAATACGGCTCACGCAAGGTGCTTGGAGCAACTCAGGTAAAGGAATGAAAACTCTCATACACAAGTACATCAAGTCAAAATTAGAAGATTTGTCATTTATTTCAGAGCTCTCGAAGCACTTGTCATAATTTGGAAGGTCTTACAAATCATAAATCGATCAAATTTATTCGACTAACCAACTAAATCAATGTGAGTCATTTCCTAAAGAATATCTGTTTAACCTTTAAAGTTACACATAGACTCGTTTCTTTTTTTTTTCGTCAATTTAGGTCTTAAGTTTTCATTCGATTTCAAAAGATTCGAACAATATCTGAGTCTTCACAATGTCATTTGCTGTGAGGACAAAAGTTTTAGCTCTCGGAAGAAATTATCTATTTTTTTTTTTATAAATGCAAGCATTCATTTTCGTTTCTAAGGCAAATCAATCGAAAGTTAAATATTATTTGCTAAGATAACATGAGTGACAATTGATTAGTGTTTTCATCACATTTTATTTCCGTTATTCTATCGATTATTTGATAAACATTTGCATATGATCAACCTTTCATCAATTTCTTTGCGTTAATTTTTTTTACCCAAAAATCATAGAACTTTTAGCACACACTTTCACATAAAATTTCCGGCTAAACTCATCAATTCATCTTATCGAGAAAATGTTTCATCATTAATTGACTTCAAGCTCTATCTGAATCATATATAACACTTATGTTTATTAAATCTTGTAAACAAAAATAGGAATATTTACCTACGATAACTTCCAGGAAAAGTACTGGAAGCAATTTTCAACTCAAATATTCACCACAGAGACAAACGACCTTTCACGATTGAAATATTCATGATTCGATGTACATTTGGCCTGGATTGTAAGTGCATAGAGATTTTATATGAAGCCTAAGTTTCCATAGCATCGTCAATGCTTTGTTGTCAATCAGACTAATATGTTTTGGCATAAGTTCCATAAAGTTTTTTGTCTTTTTTTTTAAATCGTATTCGTAGAATAAGTGGGCAGGGCAATAGCAACTGAAAAATACGCATCATTAATGCCGATGAAAATTAGAAATATTAAACAACAGATGTTTATTAACGATAAACTCAATTACAATTATGCAGACCACTTCATATAAACGTTGATTTCATCAGCAATCATATGCAGAACGAATTGTAAGGTGTTATTCCGAATACAAAAAGCATTTGTAAGATTATGACCTTCAAACTTTTCTTCCGCTCATTAGTAGAGGTAGTCAGAAATGATCGCAGATATATCAATGCTATGGAAAAACTCAGAGTAATGTATGCACAGTAATGATATGAAGAGAATTGTTGTTCAGCTGCGTACAAAATTTGCTGAAACCCAAACTCTGAAATTTTTCTCCTATGTAATAAAGCAGGCAAAATCTATATGATCTGTTTTCTCGCACAGAGGTTTAAAAAATTGCACACAGAGAAACTCTTACAGAACTTTAACCGTAGGAAAATATTCATCAGAGAAGTCTAAGGAGATGAGCTGAATGAAGATTATGTGTCATGATGTTGTTGAATACTTCAGATCAAATGCCTTAAATCCCTTTGAGCGTCTGATCATGGCTATTGGAATCACAGTAGACAAATGAAGTTGGCGCAGAATATATGGAAACAAAAAAAAGTGAACGCACCCGTGAGCATCAGGACATTGTCAAAATTGATTGCGTAGATGTTGTTAATAGCATCATCTTCCAGATCGAGAAAAATTGCACAAGACGTTGGATGTAAGTCCCAGCGTTAAGAATTAAGAACCAGGCGATTATGTTAGCACTTGATTCTCTCATCGGTTCTGAAATTAATAGGTGCTTCATCAGCAGAACTCTTCTCAGCTGCCAGAACAAAACATGAAGTAGCGCACGCAGATGAAGCCTTCGTCATGAGAGATTGATTCCTCCACGATTTGTAAGCCAATCCATCATTTGAATGTTCTTTCCTTCCGTATTGTTGTAGATGATGGGCGTGGTATTAGATCAAAGTCATCTCCCAATCTGATCGCACTCATGCCCTCCTCCTGTGAACATTGTCCCCAGTGATCAACAACGCTCTTTTCTTTTACCCCGCGTATTCAGAACAGATGAGTGCCTGTGTGAGTGCCTTTCCCCATTTAGCGCAGGAGATCCCCCTCTTCTCCTTGATTAGCCATCTCCAATTTATTCAAGAATTGGGATCTGCTCCGATCAATTGTGTCGCCCTCCTACCTGCGCCATTGCTGTTCCCGAAAAAGTTATGTACCGGATTAAAACCTGAACATTGGCCTCTCTTTCTTCAGAAGACCGGCAACGCTCCTTTTCTTCCTCTGCATGGTACCAACTTTTCTCAAAAGCCATTCGTCTATTGCGTGCCTAAAAAAGAGTTCATATAGAACAATAAATCTTCTGCAACTTTGAGCGCAGTCCGATCATCCTCTAATCGTCCTTCAACCATTTCTTTTACTTTATTTTTATAAATAACATAATTCACATTACAATGATGAGTTTCCCATTTTTAACTTGTGAAGAAAAATCTAAATACAATATCCATTGAAATCTTCTCATAGGGATCAGAAGTTCTAGAAATCGATATTTCATCATGCTTCATTTAAGTTCGAGTGTTAAATGCGATCGGAAGTGGCCCTTCTGCTCCTTAATCTTTGATTGTCTTTCCAAGTGAGGAGAGTAAATCTCTCTGACATCCACAATCGTATCCTGAACCTTTGTTCGGAACAATGATCTGATTTGAGGCAAGAAGAAGCGAGAGTAGAGATGAGAATCTCTACGACAGCGCACAGCTTCAATGAGACCTTGGGATCCTTGGGGTGAATAGCTTAGTCCTTCTCTGCACACTTCCTTAGTCACTCTTCATGCACACCTTGCACTTCACTTCTCTACGTCGCATATTGTGTGTCTCTTGCACTTCTCTCTCTTGCCTTCTTAGACTATGCTCTCTCTTGCTTAGTCTTGCTTCCAAGAATAGTCCTTGCCTTGATTTGAGTGTCGATTCACGTACGCTCCTAATTGCAAGAGTATCTCGGTGCTCACTTTGATGTCCCAAGATTGTCTTCACAAGTGGGCAGCCAACGAATGCCTGTTTTGTCCTGTAGTGACTTTAGACTAAAAGAAAATTTAATTGGGGGGCCATACTTTTACTTCTGTGTATGCTGCCGCTTCACATACCTTCACATTTTCATTTTAATTCTTCTCTTGTGCACCTAAGAGAGGGTTCACATGAACCTTCCAAAACACTTTAAAAACACTTTGAACCTTAGGGAAATTAGAGAAATACCTCTGCAACCTGCAACCACTTTCTCCAATTCACCCTTTGTGGACAATTAATTGTGCACTACCTGTGCAGTTTGACACCTGAACTTTGAACACTTTGACTTCACCCATGTTGACTTTGACCTTGACCTTGTTGACTTTGACTAGTTTGACTTTGACCTTTTGAATTTTCCTACAGTTTCCTTTGACTGTGGTTGACTTTGACCAATATGACTTTGATGGGCTCAATAGTTGCCCACCACCTAATGTGCTCTTTATCCCAGAGAGCTACAACCAAAACTCTGAGAAGATATGACACCATAATATTTGTGCTGCAAAATCTTTAAAAGGACACCTAAGCAGCTACCAAGTACACCAGAAGCAGGAGAGGTGTAACACCAGAGAAGAACCCAAGAGTGGAATTTTTGCATGGAAAAGCAAAGGATTTCAATGGGAGTGTAGAAAGGAGGGGGAAGGGAGGGCTGAGGGGGCTGAGATGGATAGGGTAGGGAGTGGTGAAGGATGGGCTAGGCAGAAGGGTAAAGGGAGGGTGAGGGAGTAGGATTATGGGGTCTGGAGAGGGCTGAAATGATCAAACAGTAGAGCTATAGAGGGTGCATATGGGAAATTGTGAAAAATATGATAAAACAAAGTGAGAATAGACCATGTGGACCATATGGATAAATAAAAACATGTGATATGTGGGTTTTGACCAAAAGCCAGAGAAAAGTTGGGATTTTGGAAAAATGAAGGCAAAAAATGAATCTAGAGGTGCCAAAATACATGAAAATGATCCTAGTTTGGAAAAAAACAGCCGTTCAAGGCATGATCTAGAGCCAAAAGATTTAAACGCATGAAAAAGAAAAAATATATATTTTTAAATAGCGATAATAATAAAAAATAAAAATAAAATATGTCCTTCCCTTTTTTTTTGGTTTCGAACATGCATGATAGGAAAAAATAAAAAAATTAAACATAAAAATAAAATAAATAAAATTAAAATAATTAAACAAAATAAAAAATAAAAAATAGATAAAAAATTAAATTAAAATAAATAAACAAAATAAAAAATAGATAAAAAAAATAAAAAAATGGTGTTCGAGGGGGGGCAAGAGGGAGAGAGAGAGAGAGAGAGAGAGAGAGAGAGAAAGAGAGAGAGAGAGAGAGAGAGAGAGAGAGAGAGAGAGAGAGAGAGAGGTTTTTTTTGAAAAATCCTTAGGGGGATTTTTTAATTATTTTTTATTCTTTTTATTTTTTATTTTTTCGAAAAAAATCCCTAGGGGGCCTTTTTTTTAATTATCCAAAATTAGAGAAAAATATAGAAAAAATAAAAAATGCCAAAAAAATAAAAAAAATCCAAAAATATTTTGAAAAAATTCTTAGAAAATTCCTTACAGGCCTAGGCCAATTTCCTCACTCAAAACCACAGAGGGTTTCCTTTATTCCTCTAATTTGGCAAGAAAATTGTACTTTTGCAAAGGGCTATGAAAGGGTTGCTAAATTTCTAGAAACTCAAAGAAAAAGCATAAAAATGGATAAAAACTACTAAAACTTAAGCAAAAATGAGAAGAGAAGGCTATGTACAACCTGGACAAATTTTGCGGGTTCTAGGTGATCGGTGAATCTTTGTTTATGCTGATGATAGGCCTTGAGCCATGATATGTTGACTAAGAGAAACTCCATCATAGTCTCCAATTGGACTGCACTTCATTTGTTTTGTCTTCTTGTTGGTCACATTTATCATCTGATAGGGCCACCCTAATTCCTTCAGTAAAATATTATCTCCTCCATACTGCATCTTTTGTATCTTTGTTTCAGCTACATTATGACTTAATCTGCAAAATTCCATTTTTACTATTCCAGCTTCTTCATCCAAGGGAACCTTCTGTTTCCAAAGGCTTGCAGGTACTCCTTCCACATCCTTGTAAAGCCCTGCACTTACTATCATAAAAATTGACATAAGAGAAGATATCCATACCAGTATCCATAACAAACTAGCCCTTGATATAGGATTTAAAATAACTTCATCACTGCTGCACTTAAGGGCTTTTCTTTTCTTCTCTCCTCTATGGCCTTTGATTGAGACTGTTTCACTCAAATCAGAAACTTGAATGATGTCCTCTTTTTCTTCATATGCTTCCTCTCTACTTGAGTTTGGAAATATCCCATAGCAGGAAGATTGGTCTTCTGCATGGAGGCAAGCCAAGATGTTTTCATCTTCATATAAATTTTCTCCTTCAAATAGATCTGCTTCTGGGTTGTCCAACAATTCTTCTTCCATACAAATACCAATTGTCTGCATCATGCTGGTATGTCTTTGATTGTCTGGTCTTTCTTCTAAAATTATCTGCTCCAACTCTTTTCCCTCCTGCTTTACCCACATTGTGTCCTTGCCCTAGTCATGCAGCACATTGGCATACCTTAACCAAGGTCTCCCAATTAACAAGGGAAACTTCATTCTACCTGTGGCAACCTTAAAACAACAAAGTCCAAGTTAAAGATGGTACCTTGTATCTTGATTGGGACTCCAGGGATCACTCCCATAGGCTTTACTATGCTTTGGTTTGCTAGTGTTACAGTGAAGTTGGCAGGCCTAGAAGAATATAGTCCAATCTTTTTCATGGTATATTCAGGCATCAAGTGAATGCCAGAACCACCATCCACAATAACTCCTTAAAACTCATGACCTTTAATAGAGACTGTTAGCTGAGGGCTCTTGTAATCTATGAGGGGTGCATCCCCTACACTTTTATCTTTATGCATAACAACAGCCTTTGCCACTAAACTTGTTGTGAACATTTCATCAATTATCTGCAAGAGTTCTGACCTGAATTTCCCATCCATCTTTATCAAAATAAAAAATACTGACCTCCTTTTTCATGGACTTGAGTACTCTGGAAGCTTCAGATTCATTAAGAGCATGGGCTCCATTTGACTTATCAAAATCCTCATGAGCCGTGTTGAATGCATGTCCAATGGCATCCCTAGTACCTATGAAATTTTCTTTTTGCTTTATATGTGCACTAGTGGTGGCTTTGTCTTCAGACGCAACTTTGTCTTTGTTCAATCCATTAATCATTGATTCCTGACCTATGTCCACTTGAGCCTTCCCCTTGCTTCTTGTTTGCACTGTAAAAGATTCAATTTCTTCTAGCTGCACCACCCTGGTAGATGGTGATGGCACCCTGGCGTGATCTACAATTTCTTCTTTGCACACAGAAATCATTTGAATGTGGGGTACCGATGAGGATGCTTGGTTCTTAGGACAACAATTAGTATAGTGGTCTTTGGCCTCTGGGCAGTTCTTGCAAGGAGGGGCATTTTCTGGGAGAGTGCACCTACTTTGATAGTGCCCACATTCTCCATATCTGAAACAAGTAATTGGCCTCCTAGGCCCATTTCCAAAATTATCCCTCTGTCTAGGGTTGTAAGTGTTACCTTGATTGGGTGCAGCTGCCATCACATTTGCTGGTGGTAGGGGTCCTCCTTGTGTCCAATATGTTGTTGCAAGCATTCCTCTTGAATGGCATTCTTGGGCCTCATGACCAGCTTTCCTGCATAGTTGGCAAGTCACACTTAATAGAGGACATTCACTTACTATATGACCTTGCTTGCTGCACATGGTACACCAAAGTCCGCTCTTGATGCCACCCCCTTTGAGTTCCTGCAACTCCTGTTGCAACTGAGCCAATTCCTCTGCTTGGGGTTCCTCCTCCTTTTGGAGCTTTAATGCCTCAATCTCCCTCATCACTGAGTAACAACATTCTCTTCCTCTTTATGGGGCTTATTCCTCTTTAAGCCCTCCAGCTCTTTCCTTAGCTAGATTACTGGATCCTCCATTTCTATAGAATAGGGTGGTTGGGAAGAAATTGCTCCATTTTATTGCCTTATCTGCTTCAGTCGTGTAGATGTGTTTATGAACTCCTCTATGGAGGCTGTAGGCGACACTAATTCTTTGATTTTACATTGGGGGGTCACTAGAAGTGGCTTAGCTAACCATTTATTAACAAAAAAAGCATGTGGAGGATCTGGCAACTTAGCCATTAGTGCCTTGGCCCTAGTTACAAACTCTGGAAATTTTTCACCTGGATCCAATCTCAAGTTTTCTAATTCCTCTATGATGATCTCTGTCGTATTTCCATGCTGAAGTTGAGCTTTGAATGCATCTTTCATTAAGTCCCAAGTTGTAAAATGATTCTCAGCAAACTGGCTGAACCATTTATTTGCTAACCCTTCTAATGTGGTAGGGAAGAGTATAAAAAAGGCATCCTCTCTTCCATTAAGCCTCTAGTTTTGCATAGTGCTAAAAACCTTCTAATATGCTCATCGGGATCTTCCTGAGCTAAGCCTTTGAAAGAAGGAAATTTTATATTTAATCTCGATAGTAGGGTTTCCAAGTCTACCTATCCTACCATGCCCTTTATTGATGAAGTTGACGAAAGTGGACTCGAGGATCTTCTAATAGCCTTCCTTCTTGTTTGCTTGCAGGTGACCCTCAATGTTTGGGACCAGGTTGCGGTCATGGGCTGTTCATAGTCCTCTTAGTGAGAGATAATTGATAAGAATATTTACCTCTTAGCTCAATGAAGTAGCAATGTAGTACTCTCGACACTTGAGCTCTTCCACACTTTGCACTTGGATTATCCTATGCTCAAATCTCCTTGGACTCCCACTGACCGTGCCAAATTTTGTTGGGGGATTCTTGGACAAGAAGGGATTTGAGTGTTTGTAGGAGAAAAGGGAAAGAGAAGAAGAAAGATACACACTGGAAGCCTCTGTCGATTTGATTATAAGAAGATAAATACAATGGTGATGCAAAATACAATCCAATGCTTCTGTGCAATATCCCACAGTGTGATCAATCACAAAATACCAAATACCCAAGGGTCTTGTGTTGTCGGCCTTCTCTGCACCAGATCTCCACCTTGTCCAAGCCTGCACTTGTGCACACCTTGCACCAAGCTACCAATAAGGGGGAGGGTTGGACACCTTTTATCGGCACGCGCACAGCTTCAATGAGACCTTGGGATCCTTGGGGTGAATAGCTTAGACCTTCTCTGCACATTTCCTTAGTCACTCTTCATGCACACCTTGCACTTCACTTCTGTGCATCGCGCACTGTGTGTCTCTTGCACTTCTCTCTCTTGGCTTCTTCGACTATGCTCTCTCTTGCTTAGTCTTGCTTCCAAGAATAGTCCTTGCCTTGATTTGAGTGTCGATTCACGTACGCTCCTAACTGTAAGAGTATCTTGGTGCTGACTTTGATGTCCCAAGATTGTCTTCACAAGTGGGCAGCCAACAAATCCCTGTTTTGTCCTGTAGTGACTCTAGACTAAAACAAAAATTTTAATTGGGGGGCCATACTTCTACTTCTGCGTATGCTGCCGCTTCACATACCTTCACATTTTCCTTTTAATTCTTCACTTGTGCACCTAAGAGAGGGTTCACCTGAACCTTCTAAAACACTTTAAAAACACTTTGAACCTTAGGGAAATTAGAGAAATACCTCTGCAACCGGCAACCACTTTCTCCAATTCACCCTTTGTGGACAATTAATTGTGCACTACCTGTGCACTTTGATACCTGAACTTCGAACACTTTGACTTCACCCATGTTGACTTTGAGCTTGACCTTGTTGACTTTGAATGGTTTGACTTTGACCTTTGACTTTTCCTATAGTTGACTTTGACTATGGTTGACTTTGACCAATATGACTTTGATGGGCTCAATACTATAGAAGATGGGAAGAAGGAATAAGCATTGAAACTAAGCATCAAGGTACCCAACATGAAGAAGAAATTCAAGGTGCACATACCCTATTCTTTGATGGTGCTTACCTGAAGTAGGTTGACAAAGCAGTGGTAGGATTCATAATCTATGATGAAAATCAAAACTTGATCTTCAACAAAGGTATGAATCTCCTTAATGCTCATTCAAATAATGAAGTAGAATATGTAGCATTATATGAGGCACTACAAGAATGCATCAAACATGATATTATGAGGCTAATTGTACAAGGAGATTCAATGCTAGTCATAAAAAAATTGCAAGGTACTTGGTGCAATAAAAGTGAAAAATTATTGGAAAGGCTAAGAAGGTAAATAATTTATTACAAAATTTTGAATGCATCTAGATATGTCATAGATCAAAGAGCCAAAATAAGGAGGCAAATGCATTAGCAAATGAGCAATTTGTGATTCTTGTGGCAACATTAAAGAAATAGGATTGAGAGTTTATTGGTAAGGAAGGGCTAGATGATATTATCAAATTTATTGAAAGTGGAGAACCACCCAAGCATCTAAACAAGATACAAAAGGCATAGGTAACTCATAGGAGATAATATTTATGAGAAAGGTAAGGACCTTATCCTTAGAAGGGTCTCCTCATTCGATGAAATAAAGAGCATTTTGGAACCTTTTCATGACCATGCATATGGAGGACACTTCTTACATGAAATAACAATATGGAAGGTTCTTCAAGCAGGGTATACATGGCCAACACCTCATAAGGATGTTCAATATTGGTGTAGAACATGTAATAAATGCCAGATTATAGGTAATAAGTGGCTTACGCATGAACCAAGGACACCGATCATCTCTTATGGAATGTTCAAGAGATGGGGGATCGATGAAATTGGACCCCTACCAAGGAAAAGCTCAAGAAAGGAGTACATCATTGTGGTAGTGGATTACATGATTAGATGGGCAGAAGAAACCAGTACCAAAAGGACCACAACATAAGATATTGAGAAATTCATTTATGATTTCATGTGTTGTAGATTTGGAATACCATTAGAGATAGCCTCTGATCATGGTCCATGATGTAGATAAGATGTTTTAAACCATCTATTAAGTAGACTAAACATAAGGCATGTATACTCCATGCCCTATTATCCTCAATGTATTGGTCTTGTTGAAAAGATCAATGGAATTATTTGTAAAGTGATTAATAAGCAGGTAAAGAAGCATCCTAAGGAATGGGATAAACACCTCATCATAGCCTTATGGGGATTTTGCACACCCTATAAGGCAGCCTTAGGGTTCAACCCATTTCACTTAGTACATGGACAAGAAGCCTGGTTTCCAATAGAAGTAGAAATCCCAAGTCTTTGAGTACTGCTAAACGAAAGTGGAGAAAGTGAGCAAGAGTTAGTCCAAAAGAGTCTTATGGATCTACAAGCATTTAATATGAAAAGGGATCATGTAGTTGAGCATTACATGAATCAAGCAGAGAAAAGGAGACAATAATTTAACAAAAAACTAAAGGATAAAAGGCTCATAGAAAGAACTCTTGTTCTAATATATGATAATCTTTTTGACAATAGACATGAAACAATGGATAAACCCATGCATACTTGGAAAATTCATCAATGAATGTCATGAAGTATAGGTAATTCCTAGATGAAGGTGACTTCATAGGACAACAGTGCATCCCTAACTAAACCATCTTTTGGGAAGGAGAAATGTTGCACTTTTCCCAAAATATACCCTTCATAGACATGTTTAAAAGGTGCCAAGTTTGGGTAGATAGGACACTGTTTTAGAATTTTGCAAGCAAAGCAAACTAGCAAAATTAAATTGACAAAAGCCTGCATGCAAAAGCTTTGCATCTAAGATAGCCAAAGAATCATAGACTGGACATGTTGAATCATTCATTTAGATTTAACATATTTCATGATCTTATACAACCCATGGCATAAAATGCCAGAATCAATAATAAAATCACCAATTGAGTGATCATGAATTGTACATCTATCATCAACAAACTTTGACAACCAAGACAATCTTGGCTTGTGCTAAAACTGAAAATAGGTTTTTCTTGATCCTTGGCATACATAAGGCATCTAAAAATCTAAAGGAACAACCATTAACAATTTGTTGTAATAAGCTTGTTTTATCATTAGAGGATGATAGAGACATTATCATTAGAGTTTGAAAAATCATGATATCTATAATATGCTTGTTTTTTGTTCTTAGAGTTTGGTTGGCTCTTAATGATCAATTTATATTTCTTTAAAAGACCCTTTTTTAATTATGGTTGCTTCTTTTGGGACATCTTTGTAGTGATGTGTTCAATAATTATGTTCTTTCTTTTATCATAGGTAGCCTCTCTTTCTTAGTCATGCTCCTTTCTTCACTTCATCAACGTCTTCTTTTTCTAATCATATTGATTTTCTCATAATGAGAATACCTTTTGTAGATTGGTTAGTTTAGAAAATTTTGGTTCTTCTTCATAGTCCCATCATTTAGTTTTGTTAGTAAAAAACTATGATCATTTAAAGACAACTACTTGTTGAGATATCAAGCTCAACATGTGATGATCCAGGATGACACGTATCACTTTTCTATTTCGCTAACATGTATAGTGGTCATGCCAGTATATGTCAGGGATACTTCATTGAGCTTTATTAGATTTATCTACTAAGAGTGATGGCACATTTGTTTCTTGCCAACTCACTCATTCGTCGACATTAGCATTTTCCTTATGTATTGTTCCTTATATATTGTACTAAATGTATTGTTGTATTGGGTCATTCTTATACACTCCTTTTATGTAATAGAAGAAGAAGAAAATTCATTCTTCCTTGCCTTAGTTTGTGTGTGTGCTCCTCTTTGAGTGTGAGAGTGTGTGAGTGAGCTCTTCTCCTTATCTCCTTCCTCCTGACATGGTATTAGAGCCAAGTTGCCTATAGAGAGCTCGTGGAGAAGGCCAAGAGGGAAGAGTACACGAGAAGGCATGGATAAATCTTGATTCAAAAACGACTTCAAATTTCTAAAAAAATTGGTGTGAATGTAGAAGGTGTAAAAATATTTTCATGATTTATCCCTTTAAGTTCACTCGCTTTTCTCAAATTTCAATTTTGAAGCCATCTCGACCTCCATTTTGAGAATTAAAGGTGGGGCCCACAAAAAAACTAGGTCAGTTTGCAAAACTAAAACGTGCATCTTGTTGGAAGATACTCAAATATTCGAGATCCAAAATTTCAGCCTATTTTGTGTACAGTTGATACACAAAAACTATGTTTTTTGAGATCGAACTATCACATCATAGTGCAACAATGTTCAATAAGAAGTACTGCTTCTAGTGTTTTTGCAATATTGTGAATTACTACAAAAATGGCAAAAGCAGATGGAATGAGTTAGCATATGAGGGATAAGCTGGACAAGAACAACTTCCATGCTTGGAGATTCAGAATGACGAATTTTTTGATGGGAAAAGGTTATTGGAAGTACATCAAAAGAGAGAATGAAAATGCTCTGTAGTTACCAGAGAGGAATCAAACTACAAACCACTTAAGAGCATATGAGGAATGGAATCAAGGAGCATGAAAGGTAATGTATTGGGTATCTGTTGGCATATAAAATAACATGATTGGGCACATACAGGGTGCCAAGACTCCAAAAGAGGCATGGAATAGTTTTGTCACATTGTATGAGACCAATACAAAGGTATGTAAATTGCAAATCAAGAACAACTTGCATACACTGGAGAAAAAGGGCATGTTGGTAAGTGACTAAACCTTGAAAATCAAAAGCATATGTGAGTCACTTGCATCTATTGACATGAATGTAGATGGTGATGATAAGGTGGAAGTCTGCCTTCATGGTCTAAGACCTATATATAGGCACTTTAGAACATCTACTCGGACTAGGGAAAATATTTTGAATTGCTAATCTAGTGTCCATGTTGATTATTGAAGAAAAGAACCTTGGTGAGGACTCGAACTCCCAAGTAAAACCTAGTTTTGAGCAAGTATTCTACTCTGGCAGAGGAAGAGGTAGAGGTAGAGGCTTCAGAAGTGGAAGAGGACACAATAACCAAGACCAAGGTCAATAACACAATCATGCAAGAGGTAGAGGACAATTTCGAGGCAGGAAGATCCAAAAAGGTCACAAAAATTTCCAAATAAATGATATACGTAATGAAAATAAAGGATGTTGGAATTGTGGGAAACCTGGACACTTTGAACATGATTGCAGGTTGAAGAATCAAAATAACAAAAGGCAGCAAAACAACTATGCATCCACAAGTGCAGATGGTTTTGAGAAGCTATTCATGGTCCAACACCACATGATAAATAGGATGTCTCCTAATGTTTCAAAATCGAATGGTAATGTCTAGTATGTTGATTTAAGTGCTTCAAATCACATGACCAGTCATGCGGAATGGTTTAGTAGTTTGCCAAAATTGCCAGTTCTTGTATATATTGAAACAGGTGAGGACACAACACACCCTATCGAGCATACAAGAAACATAACACTGTCTATGGAGGATGGGAAGGTAAAACATCTTGCTCATGTGTTGCATGTTCCGAATATAACAAAGAATCTAGTTTCTGTTGGACAAATGGTTGACCAGGGATTACAAGTCAAGTTAATGCTAATGGGTTATATGTAGAGTACAAATGTGATGGAAGATTGATTGCAAAAAAGAAAAAAAAACTAGGTAGGATGTTCACCTTAAATGTAAAAAATCATGAAATGAATGCAGCCATGTTTGCAAAAGGTGCAGGAGTTATTGTTGATATAGAGATCTAGCACAAACGAATTGAACATGCAAACTTGCACAGGCTGAAATTGATGTAGTCAAAGGTGATTGCCAATGGACTACCAAATTTCAAGGTTGTATAGATGAAAAAGGTATGTGCAACATATCAATTTGGTAAACATTCAAGAGCATCATTTTCGCATGACAAGCATGTTAGTGAGAATGTACTAGACATAGTACATACAGATGTTTGGGGTCCTGCAAAGACCACATCTATGGGCAGTTGCATGTTTTATGTTACTTTCATTGATGAACATAAAACTATGGGTTTATTTCATGAAAGAGAAGATAGGAAAGTATATTCAGACATTAAGATCAAATGCAGGAGGTGAATACATGTCAAATGAGTTCAACAATTTTCTTAAAAGTCATGGAATTTGATGTCACTTTTCATGCAGGCACACACCACAACAGAATTGCATTGCTGAATGCAAAAATGGACATATTGTGGAAATAGGAAGAGCCTTGATGGCTGAGAAGAATATGCCTCATTGTTATTTGGTAGAATTTGTGCACACTACTATATACATCATGAACAAAACTTTGATTGCTACTGTACATCAAGTTATACCTGAAGAGAATTTCATAGGTAAAAAGCCAAACTTATCACATATGAAAGTTTTTAGATGTATTGCATATGTACATATTCTAGATGAGTTGAGGATGAAGCTTGATCCAAAAGTAGAAAAATGTATCTTCATTGGGTATTTCCTTGAGCAAAAGGGATATAAATGTTATAATGCACTCATGTGATAGGTGAAGGTAAGCAGAGATGTGGTGTTTGATGAAATGTCAAGCTTCTATGCAAATGCCAAAGGACTTAATCTTGAACCAAATGACCAAAAAAATGCAGAAAAATTAGGCACAAAATCTCAAGTTTTGAGTGGATTGAATGTATCACCAAGCAATAGTTCCAACTCAAATCCATGGAGTGGAAGCTTTTATGGAAATTTCAGTCCAGCAAATTCATCAAATACATCCAAGAAAGGTAAAGAAAAGCTTCTTGCTGGTAGTAAAACATCTAAGATTCGAGCAATCCAAAAACAAACCTTGATGAGGAACTTGGATTGCCCTCTGTGAAGACTTGAGTAAGAAAGGCACATGCAGATGATACAAGGAGAAGTGACCCGGGACCAACAAGATCTGGGAGGATTTAGAATTCAGTGCAATGATTGACATATGACAATTACATGGCTTGTCATTGTGCCTACATGACCAAGGTAATACAAGATGTTGAACCTTCTTGTTTTGAAGATGCAATTGGAAATGTAGATTAGAAAAAAGCTATCGATGAGGATACGAGTGCACTTTATGGAAATAAAACATGGAAGCTGGTTCCATTGGCACAAGGAAAGAAACCCATGGGCTGCAAGTGGGTTTATAAGGTAAAGCACAATGCTGATGGTAGCATAAGTAGGTATAAAGCTTAATAGCAAAAGGATAGTGTTGAGCCAACCAAAGTTAAAGTGGTCAAAGTCAAGATGGTAAAATGCAACATGGTCAAAGTCAATCTAGTGAAAGTCAAAGTGGTCAAAGTCAAGTTGGTCAAGGTGCACAGGTAGTGCATAAACAATTTATTCACAATGTTTATGGTTTTGCAGAAAGTTGGATGCAGGTTGTAGATTGTCTTTCTATAAGGTTTTCAAGGGTTTCTAAAGTTTCTGGAAGGTTCAAGTCAACCCTTCCTTAGGCACACATATTGAATAAATGAAGGCAAAAGTGAAGGCATTTGAAGAGGAACTAGTACACAAAAGTGTATGTATGGGCCCCCATTTGAAATTTTGTTTCTCTCCTAAAGTCACTATAGGACAAAATAGGGAGTCGATGGCTGTGTACATGTTAAGAAATTCTTGGGACATCAAAGTGACCACCAAGATATGCTATCAGTTAGGAGTAGTGTACATAAGTGAATCGACACTCAACATAAGGCATTATTCTTAGAGTTAGACTAAGAAAGTGAGATCATCATCTACATTAGGAGAGAAGAGCAAGAGACATTGAACAAGAGTGCGATGTAGATGAGGAAGTGAGAGCAAAGTGTGCAAGAAGTGTGATCTAGTGTGCAGAGGAGCAATGCATAGAATTAGTAAGCAAGGCAATCAAGGTGGCACAAGGTACCATTAAGGAGGTGTGCACGTTGACGGAAGGTGTCCTTCCCTCCTACCGTATTGGAAGATTGAGGGCAAGGTGTGCACAAGAGCAAGCTCCTGGGGAAGGTGGAGGTCTAGTATAGAGGAGATTGGCAGCATAAGGAACTTTGGGTATCTTGTAACCTTGTGTGTGTACTCTTTGAGATTAAGTACTCCACATAGAGAACAATTGGTCTTGTTCTATACATCATCATTGTATTTTCTCTTTGTCATCAATATAGGGAAGCTTTTGGTGTCTTTGTTTCACTTCTTCTTCTTCTCCCTTCTCCTACAAATACTCAAGTCCATTTTTGCACAAGAATCCACCAACAAAATTTGGCATGCACGATGGGACCACAAGGAGGCTTGAGCATAGGAGAACCAATATTTGCAAAGTGTAGAAGAAGTGCAAGGATACCGACAGTGCTCGTATGGGAGATAATCTTTCTTTTACTTGGATTTCTCTTAGCCTAAGAAAGAGAATGAGTAGCTCATGACTGAGACCTGGTCTTTAACTTTGAGGGTCCCTTGCAAAACAACAAGAAGAAAAGCTATATTATTGAAGAGTTAGAAAATCTACTAGGTCCTAGGGAGACATTTCTTAGATTTGTCACGAGAGCCAAGGCATTGATGGATAAAGTACGAGACCCTCCCCATGACGTCTTCATCAAGAAGTGGCTGGCTAAACCATTTCCAATCTCAACATAGTGTAGAATTAAAGAGTTTGTGCTACCTATATTAACAATTGAAAAGTTCATTAATACAACCATAAGATTGGAGTAGATTAGGCATCAATATGGGACAAGCTCTTCTATTCTATCATATCCTATAGAATCTAAGGACTGAGTAATTCAATTAAGGAAGGAACTTGAGAGCGTGAAAAGGAACAAATCCCACAACGAGGAGGAAAGTGCAGTAACTCAACTCAGGCGAGAAACTCATGCCTTAAAACTACAAAAAGAAGAGGAAGCCCAAGTAGAGGAGTTGGCACAACTTTGACAAGAGCTACAAGAACTCCAGGGAGGTGGCAGCAAACATGGATGTTGGTGCACCATGTGTAGCAAACAAGGACATGTGGTAAGCGATTTTCCTCTCTTATGTGTTACTTGCCAACTATGCAAGAAAGCTGGTCATAAGGCCCAAGAATGTTAGTCAAGAGGGATGCCTACACAAACATATTGGGCACAAGGAGGAGCCCAACAACCAACTAATGTGATGGCAGCTGGACCTAGTCTAAGTAACTCTTACAACCCTTGACTTAGGGATAACTTTGGACATGGGCCGAGGCCAATTATTTGTTTCAAATTTGGAGAATGTGGGCATTAACAAAGCAGGTGCACTCTAAAAGAAAAATGCCCTCCTTGCAGGAACTACCCAGACGCTAGGGATCATTGTACCAATTGTTTTCAAAAGGACCAGGCATCCACATTTGGGCCTCACATTCAAATGATCTTTGTGAACAAAGAAAAAGTTGTAGAAAAAGTTAGTGTACCTTCATCATCTACCAAAGTAGTAGAGTTAGAGGATATCGACTCTTTTGTAATGTAGAGAAGCAAGAGGCAGGCTCAAATAGACATAAGGTAAGACTCAAGTACTAGTGGACTAAACAAGGAAAAAGGGACATCCAAAGACAAGGCCAATACATGTGAAGATGCAAGTCAATGTTGATTGGGAGACCTTGGTTAAGGCATGCCAATGTGCTGCATGATTGGGGCAAGGACCCTATGTGGGTAAAGCAAGAAGGAAAAGATCTGCAATAGATATTTTTACAAGGACCAGACAACCAAAGACATACTAGCATGATGAAGACAATTGGTATTTGTATGGAAAAAGATATGTTGGACAACCCAGAGGTTGATTTATATGAAGAAGAAAACATGTTGGCTTGGCTACATGGAGAAGAATCGTCTTCCTAGTATAGAATTCTCCCAAACAACTCAAGGAGAGAGGAAATCTATGAAGAAAAAGAGGAGATCATTCATGTGACTGATTTGGGCAAGCTAGTCAAAAGCAGTAGAAGAGAAAAGAAAAGAAAAACCCTTAAGTGCAACATGGATGAAGCTACTTTAAATCCTATATCAATGGTCACTTGGTTATGGATACTAGTATGGATATCATTTGTTATCATAAGTTTTATGGGAGTAAGTGCAGGGCTTTACAAGGATGTAGAGTAGGTCTTTGGAACCATAGAATTCCATTGGATGAAGAAGCTAGAACAATAAAAATGAAATTTTACAAATTAAATCACACAACAGCTTAAAGAGAGATACAAAAGATGGAGCATGCTGGAAATATTATTCCAATGAAGGATTCAGGGTGGTTCTATCACATGGTTAGTGTGCCCAAAAGGAACACAACCAAAAGAGAGTGCGGTAAAGCAAGAGATTTTGGAGGACAAAGAGCTTCCATCAGTCATCATATCGAGGCTCAAGGCCTATCACCAACAAAAGTAAAGCTTTCTAGATCACCTTGAACTTGAAAAATCTGTCCAGGTTGTACATAGCCTTCTCGTACCAATTTTTTGCTTATTATTAGTTTTCATCAATTTTCATGCTTGTCCTTTGAGTGTCTATGAAATTAGAAGCCATTTCATAGCCCTTTTGATAATCACTTTGTTTGGAAATTTTTTGGAATCTTTTTTAGAATTTTTAGAATTTTTTAAAGATTTTTTTTGAATTTTTTATCTTTTTCCAATGTTATTTTTCTTGATAAAATAGAAGAAAAAGGATGCTCTTTGTGATTTTGAGTGTGAACAATTTTCTAACTATTCACACTCAAATTTTTTTGAATTGTTTTTTTTTTGACTTTTTTGGATTTTTAAATCTATTTTCTACATATTTTCAACAAAAAAAGAAAAAAGCGGCCCCCTAGCTTTTATTTTTATTTAAAAACACCTTCTCTCTCTCTCTAGCTCTCTCTACCTCTCTCTATATTATCTCTCTACCTCTCTCTATCATCTCTCTATCTCTCTCTACCTCTCTCTACTCTCCCTCTACCCTCTCTCTAATCTTTCTCTACCCCCCTCCCCTCCCTCCCCCCACCCCTGCTCCCTCCCCGTGCCCCCCTGCCCCCCAATCCACCCACCATAGGATAAGTTCTATCCTATGGCGTGGTTAAATTTTCTTTTAGTTTTTATTGGAAAAAAATGTTTTTGGCTCTAGATTGTGCCTCAGATGGCCATTTGTTTCAAGGTTGGGCTCAATTTCATGTTTTTTGACACTACTAAATCAATTTTTGCATTTATTTTACCAAAATCTAGACATTTCTCCTACTTGTGGTTCAAACCTACATGTTTTGTGCACATATAACAGGTGTTTTTTATTCTCCATGTATGGTCTATTCCATCTTTATTTTCCCTCATGTTTCACATTTTTCCATATGCACCCTCTGTAGCTTTCATGTTTTAACATTTTTGGCCCTCTCAAGGGTGCCTACTCATACTCCCTACCCCTCCCTTTATACCTCCAACCAGCCCCACCTTTACCCCTCCTCGCCCTATCCTTCTTAGCCCTTTAACCCTTCCTAACCTTTCCTTCCTACCCTCTATTCTCCAGCTTTTGCTTCTTCTATGAGATAGTGTCTAGTTTTGGTTCTTCCCTTTGGATTGTTCTCTCATGCTCCTGGTCGACTTGGTAGCTAGTCATATGTCATTTTGAAGGTTGTGCACAATATGTATCAAGGTGAACCCTATCTGCTCATGGTTTGGCTATTAGCTCTTGAAGGCAGAGAGCCCATTAGGTGGTGGAAAGTGTTGAGCGAGTCAAGTGAATAAAAGTAAAAGTCAAAGTGGTCAAAGTCAAGTTGATCAAAGCCAAGTGGTCAAGGTGCACAGGTAGTGCACAAACAATTTATTCACGATGGTTACAATTTTGTACAAAGTTGGATGTAGGTTGCAGATTATCTTTTTGTAAGGTTTTCAAGGGTTTCTAAAGTGTTTGGAAGGTTCAGGTGAACCCTCCCTTAGGCACACATATTGAAGAAATGAAGTCAAAAGTGAAGGCATTTGATGAGGAAGTGGTAAACAAAAGTTTATGTATGGCCCCCCATTTCGAATTTTGTTTTTCTCCTAAAGTCACTACAGGACAAAATAGGGAGACGTTGGCTATACACATTTTTAGACATTCTTGGGACATCGAACTGAGCACCACGATGTGCTATCAATTAGGAGCAACATATGTAAGTGAATCGACACTCAACATAAGGGATTATTCTTGGAGTTAGACTAAGCAAGTGAGATCATAGTCTACACTCGGAGAGAAGAGCAAGAGACATTGAATGAGAGTGCGACATAAAGGAGCAAGTGAGAGCAAAGTGCGCAAGAAGTGTGAGTTAGTGTGCAGAGGAGGAGTGTAGAGAACCAATAAGCAAGGAAATCAAGGTGGCACAAGGTACAATTGAGGAGGTGTGTGCATTAATAGAAGGTGTCCCTCCCTCCTACGCTATTGGAAGCTTGAGTGCAAGGTGTGCACAAGAGCAAGTTCCTAGAGAAGGTGGAGGTCTGGTGTAGAGAAGGTTGGTGGCATAAGGAACTTTGGGAATATTGTAACCTTGTGTGTGTGTGTGTGTTGTAACATCAAGCTTACACTATGCTTGAGGTGGATTTGATCTACATCAAAGGCTATTGCGTCGAAAGAATATCCGTTGGGGAGTTCTTTTTTTAATGCTCATTTATTGTATTTTTTTGAGAAATTTTTGATGGTTCATTTACCATTGTGAAAGCCTTGAGCTTTACACATGTAAGGTAGAAAGATAGAGCCAAAATCCCACAAATTTGTGGTGGTTGAAGTTGCATTCAATCAAGCAATCAATCACCTAAAAGTAGATCAAAGTAGATCTTCACTTTTTCTAGATTGTAGGAAAGTGAATCGATTCCCTCCAACAACCATTCCCACCTTCATTTGAATTCAAATTTCACTTGTAGAAGTCGTGGAACACTCCTAGAGTCTATATAAAGACTTGAAATCACTTGTACATTACATGGAAGCAATATACATACACTTGTGACCATCATTGTTTTGCTCCTTCAATTTTCTGCATCATCTTCTTCGCCAACAGTATTCTTGCAGAGGTTTCTGCTCTCTCATCAGAGCTTCAAATTGAGTGCAAGATGACTCATTGGAAAGGTATTAGTGTCTAGGTTATGCCTATAAATTTGCAAAGCATTTGGTTTAGTAGATTGGGAGAAATCTGAGTTTTTCTGTCTCAGGGTCAATCTCTGTGTATTCTTGAAAAATAGGAAGTACCACCGGTGAATGTCGCATTCATTACTATAGCATATTTTGCTTATTCTTTATACTTTTGTGTATTATATACACTCAACCCTATGTGTATCACTCCCATAAAAGGATTTTTTCTAATTGTAATCATGGTGGTCGCTATGGGCATTTGAAGTTCATTGTCTCTTCCATAGATAGTAAGTTTTTTCAGCTAGTCCACCTGCGAACCTATCTGTTTTTTACCGACTCATTCTCCATCATGCTCCAAAGTACATAGTGCATTTCTTTGCACTTGTCACATGCTTATAAGCTCTATTTGAGTCTCCGTAAGCTCAAGAGTTAGTCTTGTGCCGGTTGGCTTGACCAGACTTCGTCGCTTCGAAACGCACTTTTCTACCTTCTACAAGCTTTTCCAAGTTCTTTCAGTGGTATCAGAGATAGATCAAGATGGGTGACGGCTTTCCATCAATGATGGAGAAGCTTGATCGACACAACTATGCGGCTTGGAAAATCAGGATGGAGGCCTATTTGCAAGGTAGAAATCTTTATGGAATTCTAGCAGGTGATGAAGCTATGCCTATTCCAAGATCCAAAGGAGGACCTACACAAGAGGAGACAGATAAGCTCACACTTTGGTGTGCAAGGGATGCTCAAGCAAGGTCGTACATACTAAAATCTATCTTTGACTTTCTATTACCACATATTAGAGGATGCAAGACATCTCAAGAGACTTGGGATGCGCTGGAGACTTTCTTTTCTGCTAGTACCAAAGCAAGAAAGAATCATCTTTGGAACGAGTTCAACCAAATGAAGAAGACACCTAAACAAACCATCACAGAGTTTGTTACCAAGGTCAAGGAGGTTGCAGATCAGTTAGCATCCATTGGAGAGCTGATTGAAGAAGAGGTCATCATGAGGCAAAATCTCAACGGCATTTGAAGTGATAAGCAATGGCAATCCTTCACGATGGCTTATGATCTCATCATGGATGTGCAAACTCCAGACTTCAGCATCTTTCTTGGACAACTCTTCAATCAAGAATCCAACAATAGCATAAAGGAAGGTAACTCTTATCATGATAATTCAAATAATGCTCTATATGCAGATAAGAAGGATAAGAAGCAGAAATGCAAGAAGAAGGAAGAAGATGAAGAAGAGACTTCTCAAGCCAACTTCACAAGCAAGAGCAAGTGGAAAGGGAAGAATAAAGGACCAAAGCAAGACAAAACCAAAGTTCAGAATGTTCAACCTTGTGCCATATGCGATAAGACCAACCACACCACTCAGAATTGCTGGTTCAATGGGAAGACCCAAAAAAGAAAGTGGAAGAGGTGGATATGGAAGCAATAGACGCAGAGGTGGACACAACTTCAACAATAACAATAGAAGCTGTAATATAAGGGACTACAACAATTATTCAGAAGATCAACCACATGAAGACTCATTGCTTCTTATGAATCTAAGCCACAAAGAAGGTAAAGAAGATGATCATTTGTTCTACATAGATTCAGGATGTTCGAATCATGTTGCAGGCAACATTGCTCTTCTATCTGATTTGGAAAGTCCAAAGCATAGACATGAAGTGCAAACAGGGGATGACACAAAGCACAATGTGGAGAAGATTGGTAATGTCAAAGCTTCCAATGGCAGGACAAACATTCTAAGTAAGGTTCTCTATGTACCCACTATCACTAAAAACCTAATAAGTGTAGGCCAAATAGTTGAAAAAGGCTTGCAAGTTAGGTTCACCCAAAATGGATCTTTTGTGGAAGATCCATGTTAAGGCTTCAAAAAGATAGCCCGAGGTGAGAAGCATGGTAGGCTCTTTACTTTTGAAGTAGGAGAAATAGCTCTATTCAACTTTGGGTTTCAAATCCTAAGTGATCTTGAAGTGTGGCATAAGAGACTTGCTCATGTGAATGAAAGAACCTTGAAGGATATATGCAGGGATCAAAGTGTTCTAGGATTGCCGAACATATCAAAGCAACACATGATCAACAAGTGTGATGCATGTCAAATTGGGAAGGTACAAAGACAACCATTCAACCACAAAGGCTACATCCAAAACAACTTATTGTACTTAGTACATACAGATGTATGGGGACCAAGTCAAGAACCTTCATTGGCAGGATCAAGGTATTATGTTTCATTTATTGACAACCATAGTAGATGGACTGTTCTATACTTTATCAAAAGTAAGAATGAAGTGTTTGATTGCTTCAAGAAGTATCTTGCACATGTGGAGAATCATACAGGTAGATCACTAAAGAAGCTCAGATCTGATGGAGGGGGAGAATACTTCTCCAAAGAGTTTGATGAGTTCTTGCAGGACAAAGGTATCAAAAGGGAAGTATCTACTAGGTACTCTCCTCAACTAAATGGAATTGCAGAGAGGAGAAACAAGACATTGGTTGGATCAGTCCGAACAATGCTTGAAGAGAAGAAGTTGCCACATTATCTATGGGTAGAAGCTATTTCAACTACTTTGTACCTTGTAAATCGACTGCCATCCAAATCACTTCAAGGTATGACTCCTTATGAAGCATGGCATGGAAGAAAACCTAGTCTTGGACATTGCAAGGTTTTTGGTTGTTTAGCATATGTTCATGTACCATCACAAATAAGAGGTAAGCTAGATGAAAGGGCAACAAAGGAAGTGTTTATTGGATATGATTCAACTCAGATGGGTTACAGGTTCTTCAATCCTTCAACCAAGCAATTCACTACAAGTAGAGATGTTGTGTTTGAAGAACACAGGTCTTGGTATGATGAAGACAAACAAAAGGTAACACTATCATATGATCTTGATTCTGACTCTCATCAATTAGGAAGCAAGCATGATACACAGGTCCAGGATCCTACAGACCATGACCAAGATGAAAGGGAAAAGGATTACAAGCTATGGAAGTCAAGAGGCAAAGCAAAGATGCAAGAGGTTGGAGAATGCTCCAAACAGGTACCTAGAAGATCAGCAAGAGAGAAGAAACAACATGAAAGGTATGGATATGATTCCACATCTGTTACGAAACATTCAATATACTTGGCAAAAGACTCTATTTTAGAGGAACCCTCAACCTATGAAGAGGAAAATGGAAACCCTAATTGGGAAAAGGCCATGAAAGAAGAGATAGATGCATCGAAGGAAATGGACACTTGGGATTTGGTTCCAATGTCACCAAATCAAAAGGTAATTGGTTGTAGATGGGTATATAAAGTTAAAAGAAATTCAGATGGATCAATTTGCAGGTACAAGGCAAGGTTAGTTGCCAAAGGATGCTCACGAAATCATGGTATAGACTATAAGGAAACATTCTCACCAGTTGCAAAAATGACTACAATCAGGACATTGATAAGTGTAGCTGCTGCAAGGAATTGGAGACTCCTCCAACTTGATGTGAAAAATGCATTCTTAAATGGTTGGATAAGTGAAGAGGTATACATGTCACAACCACCAAGTTTTGAAAACCCTAATCATCCATCTTATGTTTGTAGACTTAAGAAAGCATTGTATGGATTGAAACAAGCTCCTAGAGCTTGGAATTACAGGTTGGTTACATATCTTCAAGATCAAGGTTCAAAGCTAGCAGCTCAGATCCTTCTCTATTCATCAAAAGGGATCACAATGAGGTTATCTATGTGTATATGTAGATGATATTATTGTGACACGTGATGATCTAAATGGCATTCAAAGGATCAAGAAACACATGCAGGAGGAGTTCAAAATCAGTGACCTAGGTGAGCTCACATATTTCCTAGGTATGTAGGTGATATATACAGATGAAGGAATGTATTTGACTCAAAGAAGATACATTCAAGATCTTCTTCTCAAGTTCAAAATGAAGAACACTAAACCTGTAGGTACACCTTTAGAGATGAATCATAAACTGTGTTTATGAAGGTGAGAAATTTGAAGACATTAAAGAATATCAAAGCTTGGTAGGTAGCTTGATATATGCTACTCATACAAGGGCAGACATCTCATATAGTGTGGGAGTGCTTAATCAGTTCATGCACTCACCGAGAAGACCACACATGGATGCGGCTAAGAGAGTACTTAAGTATCTCAAAGGTACAATCAACGAAGGTATATTCTATCCTTACTCTTCAGATTTGGATATCAAAATCTACTTAGATGCAGATTAGGCAGGAGCTAAGGATGATAGAAAAAGTACATCTGGTTACTTAGCATTTGCAGGTTCGAAGCTAGTGTCATGGACTTCCAAGAAGCAACCAACAATTGCTTTATCTTCAACTGAAGCAGAGTACAGAGGCTTGACCATAGCAACTCAAGAGGCAATATGGTTAAAAGCATTGTATACAGATTTGGGACTAGTGAGTTCCAAACCTCACATATTTGAAGATAATGTAAGTTCCATGCATCTAGTGGCAAATCCTATTTTCCATGCGAGAACCAAACACATAGAAGTCCATTACCACTTCATCAGGGAGAAGCTCATGGCAAAGGATATTGACATTTCTTTTGTTCCTACTTAAAAGCAAGTAGCAGATATGATGACGAAGGCACTTGATGGAATAAAGCTTTGTAGATTCAAAGCTATGGCAGGTATTCAACCTATCAGAGAATGAAGACTCAAGCATACTTTAGCTTGAGGGGGAGCTGTTGGAAAATCAAGGTTACACTATGCTTGAGGTGGATTTGATCTACATCAAAGGCTATCGCGTCGAAAGAATATCCGTTGGAGAGTTCTTTTTCTTATGCTCATTTATTGTATTTTTTTGAGAAATTTTTTATGGTTCATTTACCGTTGTAAAAGCCTTGAGCTTTACACATGTAAAGGTAGAAAGATAGAGCCAAAATCCCACGAATTTGTGGTGGTTGAAGTTGCATTCAATCAAGCAATCAATCACCTAAAAGTAGATCAAACTAGATCTTCACTTTTCCTAGATTGTAGGAAAGTGAATTGATTCCCTCCAACAACCATTCCCACCTTCAGTTGAATTCAAATTTCACTTGTAGAAGTCGTGGAACACTCCTAGAGTCTATATAAAGACTTGAAATCACTTGTACATTACATGGAAGCAATATACATACACTTGTGACCATCATTGTCTTGCTCCTTCAATTCTCTCCATCATCTTCTTCGCCAACAGTAATCTTGAGAGAAATCTGAGTTTTTTTGTCTCGGGATCAATCTCTGTGTATTCTTGAAAAATAGGAAGTACCACCGGTGAATGTCACATTCATTCCTATAGCATATTTTGCTTATTCTTTATACTTTTGTGCATTCTATACACTCAACCCTATGTGTATCACTCCCATAAAAGGATTTTTTCTAATTGTAATCATGCTGGTCGCTATGGGCATTTGAAGTTCATTGTCTCTTCCATAGATAGTAAGTTTTTGAGCTAGTCGACCTGCGAACCTATCTGTTTTGTATCGACTCATTTTTCGTGATGCTCCAAAGTACATAGTGCATTTCTTTGCACTTATCACATGCTTATAAGGTCTATTTGAGTCTCCATAAGCTCAAGGGCTGGTCTTGTTCCGGTTGGCTTGACCAAACTTCATCGCTTCGAAACGCACTTTTCTACTTTCTACAAGCTTCTCCAAGTTCTTTCAATGTGTACTCTTTGAGATTAAGCACTCTGCATAGAGAACAATTGGTCTTGTTCTGTACATTATCATTCTTGTTGTAATCAATATACAGAAGCTTTTGGTGTCTTTGCTTCACTTCTTCTTCTTCTTCCTTCTCCTACAAATACTCAAGTTCCTTTCTACACAAGAATCCCCCAATAGATATGCATAGACATATGGCGTTGATTATGAGGAAATGATTAGATTTGTAGCTAAAAAGTCTACTATCAGAACAGTTGTTGCATTAGCCACAGCAAAAGGATGAACTTTACATCAGATGGATGTGAAGAATGCTTTCCTACATGGTTAGTTACAAGAAGTATACATGGAACAGCCACAAGGATATGAAGATTCAAAGCACCAAAAATATGTTTGCAGGTTTTAAAAGTCTTTGTATGGGATTAAACAAGCCCCTCATGCTTGGTAGGAAAGGATGGGTGACTACTTAACCACCATTAAATTTTCTCTATGTGATGTAGATCATTCATTATATGCAAGGAAGGGTGATGATGGCATCACGATTGTGGCTATTTATGTTGATGAATTGATTATATGAGGTGATAATGAAGCAAGCATTAAAGAGGTAAAGCAACTCCTTATGCAAGAATTTGTCATTAAATATTTTGGTGTGTTTCTCATTTCTTGGGCATTGAGTTTATACATACAGAAACATGTATATGGATGTCACAAAGGCAATATCTCCTGTGTATGCTACAAAAGTATGGTATGGCTGATTGCAAGCCAATTTCTATGCCATAAGATCAGAATTTGACGCTGGATACTATATCAAGTGAAGCATTGGAAAATGTTACTATTGCACAAGAAAATTATGGGAAGTTTGATATATATGACAATTACAAGGCGTGATCTAAGCTACACTTTTGGACTTGAAAGTCAATTTATGCAGGTCCCCAGGAAACCATACTTAGATGCCTTGAGATGCACTCTATGATATCTGAGTGCTACTTTGGATTATGCATTGTTTTATGAAGCTGGTGTAGATTTGCAAGTTCATGGATACACTGATGCAGATTGGGATGGTAGGGTTCTAGATAGAAGATCTGCTAGTTGCTTTCTATTCTCACTTGGAAGTGCAACTATTACATGGAGCAGCAAGAAGCAACCCATTGCTGCTTTGTCAAGTACAGAGGCTAAGTATATGTTGAGCCCATAAAAGTCATATTGGTCAAAGTCAACTGTAGTCAAAGTCAACTTTAGTCAAAGTCAAAAGGTCAAAGTCAAATTGGTCAAAGTCAACAAATTCAAGGTCAAAGTCAACAGGTGAAAAGTCAAAGTGCTAAAGTGAAAGTGTCAAAGTGCACAGGTAGTGCACAATTAATTGTCCACAAAGGGTAAATTGGAGAAAGTGGGTTGCAGGTTGTAGAGGTATTTCTCTAATTTCCCTAGGGATCAAAGTGTTTTGGAAGGTTCAGGTGAACCCTCCCTTATGTGCACATTTGAAGAGTTAAAAAGGAAAATGTGAAGGTATGTGAAGCGGCAGCGTGCGCAGAAGTGAAAGTATGGCCCCCCAATTAAAATTTTTGGTTTTAGTCTAAAGTCACTACAGGACAAGACAGGGAGTCGTTGGCTGCCCACTTGTGAAGACAATCTGGGGACATCAAAGTGAGCACCAAGATACTCTTGCAGTTAGGAGCGTACGTGAATCGACACTCAAATCAAGGCAAGGACTATTCTTGGACTATCATAAGTGTAAGCAAGAGGGAGCATAGTCTAAGGGAGGCAAGGGAGAGAAGTGCAAGAGACACACAGTGTGCGACACAGAGAAGTGAAGTGCAAGGTGTGCATGAAGAGTGACCAAGGAAGTGTGCAGAGGAGTGCTAAGCTTGTCCCCCAAGGATCCCAAGGTCTTACTGAAGTGTGCGCGCGCCGACAGAAGGTATCCATCCCTCCCCCTTAGTGGAAGCTTGGTGCAAGGTGTGCACAAGAGCAGGCTTGTAGAAGGTGGAGGTTTGGTGCAGAGGAGGCCGGCAGCAACAAGTCCCTTGGGTATTTGGTATTTTGTACTTGAGCACTCTGTTGGATTTTGCACAAAAGCATTGGCTGTATTGTGCTTCAACCTTGTTGACAGTACTACAGTGCTACTTCATCAACCAAAAGGTAAATATTCTTATCAAGTGTCTCATATTAAGTGGACTATGAGCAGCTCATGACCGCAACCCAGTCCCAAACATTGAGTGTCACCTGCAAGCAAACAAGAAGGAATGTTGTTAGAAGATCCTCTACTCCACTATCTTCAACCTCATCAGTAAAGAGCATGGCGGGTCATGTAGATTTGGAAACCTTACTCTCAAGATTAAATATAAAATTTCCTTCTTTCAAAGGCCTAGCTCAAGAGGATCCAGACGAGCATATTAGAAGATTTTTGGCACTATGCAAGACTAGGGGCTTAATGGGCAGGGAGGATGCCTTTTTGATACTTTTCCCTGCCACATTAGAAGGATTAGCAGATAAATGGTTCAGCCAATTTGCTGAGAACCATTTTACAACTTGGGATTTGATGAAAGATGCATTTAAAAATCAATTCCAGCATGGAAATACTGCAGAGATCATTATAGAAGAACTAGAAAATTTGAGATTGGGTCCAGGTGAAAAGTTCCCAGAGTTTGTGACTAGGGCCAAGGCACTAATGGCTAAATTGCCAGATCCACCACATGATTTTTTTGTTAAGAAATGGCTAGCTAAGCCACTTCTAGTGGCCACCCAATGAAAAATCAAGGAATTAGTGTTGCCTACAGCTTCCATAGAGGAGTTCATCAACACAGCTACACGACTGGAGCACATAAGGCAACAATATGGAGCAACTTCTTCTCAACTACAATATTCCACAGAAATGGAGGATCCAGTGATCCAGCTAAGGAAGGAGCTGGAGGGCTTAAAAAGGAATAAGCCCCACAAAGAGGAGGAAAATTCTGTTACTCAGTTGAGAAGGGAGATTGAAGCATTAAAGCTCCAAAAGGAGGAGGAGGCACAAGCAGAGGAATTGGCCCAACTGCGACAGGAGAAGCAAGAACTCAAAGGGGGTGGCATCAAGAGTGGACTTTGGTGTTCCATGTGCAGCAAGCAAGGACATATAGTAAGTGAATGTCCATTGTTAAGTGTGACTTGCCAATTATGCAGAAAAGCTGGTCATGAGGCCCAGGAATGCCAATCAAGGGGAATACCTGCAACAACATATTGGACACAAGGAGGAACCCTACCACCAGCAAATGTAATGGCGACTGCACCCAATCAAGGTAACAGTTACAACTCTAGATAGAGGAATAACTTTGCAAATGGGCCTAGAAGGCCCATCATTTGTTTCAGATGTGGAGAATGTGGGCACTATCAAAGTAGGTGCACTCTACCAGAAAATGCCTCTCCTTGCAGAAACTACCCAGAGGCCAGAGACCACTATATAATTTGTTGTCCTAAGAATCAAGCCTCTTCATCAAGGCCCCATATTCAAATGATTTTTGTACACAAAGAAGAAATGTTAGATCAGATCAATGAGCCATCACCATCTACCAGGGTGGTGTAGTTAGAAGAAATAGAATCTTTTACAGTGCAGACAAGAAATAAAGGAAAGGCTCAAGTAGATATAGCTCAACAACCAAGAATTGATGGATTGAACAAAGACAAAGAGACTTCTGAAGACAAGGCCACTGCATATGCAGATACAAGGCAAAAAGGAGATCCCATATGTACCAGTGATGCCATTGGGCATGCATTCACCAGGGCTCAGGAGGAGTTTGGTAAGTCAATTGGAGCCCATGCTCTTAAGGAATCAGAGGCTTCAAAACTTCTCAAGTCCATGAAAAAGGAGGTTAGTATTTTTGATTTAATAAAGATGGATGGGAAATTCAGGTCAGAACTATTGCAGATAATTGATGAGGCTTCCACTACAAGTTTGGTAGTAAAGACTGCTGTTTTACATAAAGGAAAAATTGTAGGGGAAGCAGCCCTTACATATTATAAAAGTCCTCGACTGAGAGTATCTATCAAAGGTCATGAATTTCAAGGAGTTATTGTGGATGGTGGTTCTGGCATTAACTTGATGCCTGAACATACAATGGAAAAGATTGGAGTCCACCCTTCAAGGCCTGCAAATTTCACTGTTACTTTGGCAGATCAGAGCAAAGTAAGACCCTTGGGATGATCCCAAAAGTTCCACTTGAAGTACAAGGTAATCTATTCATTCTTGATTTTGTGGTTTTAAGATTGCCCCAGGTTGAAGGAGGATTTCCCCTCTTAATTGGAAGACCATGGCTGAGGCATGCGAGTGTCATTCATGATTGGGGCAAGGACACTATGTGGGTACAAAAGAAAGGGCAAGAGCTGACACAGATTCATTTATAAGAGGGCCTAGATAATCAAGGAAACACCAGCATGATGCAAACAGTTGGCATTTGCATTGAACCAGAATCAGAGGATCAACCACAAATAGATTTCGAGGAAGAAGAGGATATTCTAAATTGGCTCCAAGCAGGCAACTCTTCCTCTTGTTTTGGAAGTTTTCTTAATAATTCTTGCACGATTGAAGGTTATGATGAGGATGAGGAAAAAGTCCAGGTTGATGGATTGGGAGAGCCCATCACAGAGCACAAAAGGGGCAGGAAGATGTTAGAGTATGATCAATGTCTACCCCTCATGATTGTATGCACATTTTGTAAGGCCCCCTTTATGAGGAGAAGCCAAGCGTGCATTACCCAATTGATGGGAATCCCAACTTGAATGTTGGATGAAGGTCATATTGGACCATGTAAGATATTATAAGGAAAGGGAGTTACCAGGGTCCCCAATTGTGGGGTCCGGGGCAGCGGTGAGCAGCCCCGGCTGGGGGGTCCAAGGGGGCCAGCGGGCCCCCTGGCTGGGGGGTCCCAAGGGGCCAGCGGGCCCCCTGGTGGGGGTCCGGGGGCAGCGCCCCCGGCGCGACGGTAAAGGGAATATTCCATGGAATATTCCCTGTCAGAGTCAGAAATCATTTATATTTGTTAGGTCGGTTCAACCAGTCTAAGCCGTGTATGGCAATTACGCGGGCGGTGGCCGCCCACGCTCTACCGCCCATGTATAGCCGTCCATGGCAGGCCACCCATGATCCTATATATACATGACTTCTGCACTACCTAAGACATTGAGTTGAGCCAGCATACCTCTACCTTGTATCTCCCTATCTAGAGTTGTCTAGATCACCATTTAAGCTCTACCTTGAGAGCGCACGGGTGGACAACGCCATCATCTTTGTACTTGCTGCTAGTAGAAAATTGTTGAGATTCTCCTATATCTGTTATCTTCTCTGCTATTGCTCCTGTGTTATATTGCGTAACTATTGTCTTACATGGTATCAGAGCTGTAAGGTTCGAATAGCTTGAGAAGTATCATTATTTTAGCCTACTAGCAGACTAGAATATCAGTAGATTATTCGAGTGATTACATGATGGCTTCATCGTCGAACACTAGTCTTGGTGCTTCACCTAATGTTAATGCTGCACCTATTCGAATTCGTCCACCTGCATTCACTGAAGGGAAAATGGATGGAACCAACTATACACTCTGGAAGTTCAAGATTTCTGCAATTTTGGACTCCTATGAATTACTTGACACTGTCATGGGACCGATGGGATTGGATCCAGAGCCTATACCAGTTGAAGATCCAGCAAATTCAAGATTGATGATTCAGCCAAATCCAGATCTTCTACGAGCTTGGAAGAGGCGGAATGCTGATGCATTATGTGCGATTGTCACTAGTGTAAGTGATTCTGTGCTTACTTTAGTTCAACATACTACTAAAGCACATGAGGCTTGGGGCATATTGGCTCGACAATATGAGACCAAGAACCACACTAGGATACAGAATTTAGAAAATCAGTTGGCAAATGAAAAGCATTCTGATTCTGAAAAGGCTGAAGATTTTATCAAACGGATAAAGCATCTTCAAGATCAATTGGCTGCAGTTGGTGTTGTTATAACACCAGAAGAGCTAGCTCGAAGATCTGTACGTGTTCTTCCAGCAAAGTATGATGGATTAGTAACAGCCCTTAACACTCAGGTAAGGCCAACTCCTCTTACATTTGAAGAGTTTTGTGCCATGCTTTTAGAAGAAGAGATGCGGCTGAAGAATCGGCAAAGTACAACTGATGCTGCATTCTCAGCAAATGCAAAAGGTAAAGGCTCTTCAGAGGGATCAAAGAAGAAGCCAAAGAAGAAAAAGTTCACAGGAAGTTGCTTCTATTGTGAAAAGAAAGGCCATGCCATCAAGGATTGCAGAAAGAAGCAAGCTGATGAACGGAATGGGACTGTAAAATCATCATGGAAGAACAAAGAGTCTGCAAACAACACAGGGCTGGAACTTTGGGTAGCTATTGAAGAGGTATGTTCATCTGCTCAAGCTCGTGTTGATGAGCCATGGATTTTAGATAGTGGAGCTTCTCGCCATATGACTAGTAAAAAGGATTGGTATAGTTCCCTAGTGCCTCTGCGGGAATCCATCAATGTAGTGGTGGGAAACGACTCCAAGTGTCCAGCTGAAGGAACTGGAACCATCTCTTTTATCACTTCTCCAGGTGTTGAGAAAAAGTTATCCGATGTTCTCTATGTACCTACACTCAAAAGAAATTTGTTGTCAGTTTCTGCAATAACAGATCGTGGACTCGAAGTTCACTTCAGTAAGAGTGGTGCGGAAATCATGGATTCATCAGGTAATGTTGTAGGTAAAGGCACACGACGGGATAACTTGTATGAGTTAAGTGCTTTAACTGCTACAGAAGATAAAGATGTAAGCAGGTTATGGCACCAATGATTTGGGCATCTCGGATTTGCAGTTTTGAAGGAGATGCAACGAACAGGGATGGTTGCTCATTTGCCTGCATTTTCAGAGTTGCAGGAACCTTGTGAAGCTTGTATGATGGGCAAGCAACAACGAAAGGCATTTCCAAGAGAGACCAGCAATCGATCTCAAGCTCCTCTAGAGTTGGTACATGCTGATCTCTGCGGTAAAATGTCTACACCTGCTTTAGGAGGATCTTTCTACTTCTTGCTGTTAGTCGACGATTATAGTAGAAAGATGTGGGTTTATTTCATTCGAGAGAAGGCTGATGCTTTTGAAAAATTTAAAGCGTGGCATAAGTATGTAGAAAGTGAATCAGGAAGGAAACTGAAGAAATTTAGAACAGATAGAGGAGGTGAATTCTTGTCAACAGAATTCAACAATTACTGTAAGGAGCATGGTGTGAAAAGGCAACTTACCACAGCTCATACACCTCAACAAAATGGCGTTGTTGAGCGCAGGAACAGGACAGTAGTTGAAATGGCTCGTTGTATGTTAAAGGCTCAAGACATGCCTGATTCATTCTGGGCAGAAGCAGTCAATACAGCAGTCTACATCCTCAATCGAAGCTACACAAAAGCTCTGAAGGGGATGACTCCTCAAGAAGCATATTCTGGTAAAAAGCCTTCAGTTTTGCATTTCAGAATTTTTGGTTGTTTCTGTTATGCACATATTCCTGATTCAACAAGATCAAAGTTGGATTCAAAAAGCAAAAAGTGTGTCTTCCTAGGATATAGTGAAGAGTCTAAAGCATACAGGTTATGGGATCCTGAGGCAAGGAAGATTTTTGTCAGCCGAGATGTGGTGTTTGATGAACGACCACACTTAGTAGAAGATAAAGGTAAATCTACTGTCTCATCAAACGGAGAAATATCTCACCTTGTGCCTATCAAAAGACAGGTTAAAGTTGAGGAGGAGGAAACATCTGATGGAGAAATTTCCTCAATAAAAAGCCAACCAATTGTAGCTACACAGCGTAAGCCACTACCGAAGTGGGCACAACAGCTCTTTGATGATCACAATCCACATGTAGATGCACCAGAATCATCATCGGATGGATTACGAAGATCAAAGAGAATAGAGGAGCAAAGAAGAGCCTCAGAACACATTGTTAACATGGCTCTAATGGCAGATATCATGGGTTCGATAAAGGAACCTACCACCATTGAAGAAGCCATTGATGATCCAGATTGGAGAGCGGCAATGCAGTCTGAGTATGATAGTATACTCAAAAATGATACATGGGATCTAGTCGACTTGCCGCCAAAGAAGAAGGTAATAGGTACTAAATGGATTTGGAAAGCTAAGTATAAAGCTGATGGAACATTAGAAAAGTATAAGGCACGATTAGTTGCACAGGGTTTTTCACAGATTGAAGGATTTGATGTTCAAGAAACTTTTGCACCAACAGCACGCATGACAACTATTCGGACAGTACTTGTAGTAGCTGCACAAAAGTCTTGGCCTATTTTCCAGATGGATGTCAAATCTGCATTTTTGAATGGTCACCTCAAGGAGGAGGTATATGTATCTCAACCACCAGGTTTTGAGGTGCCCAATTCAGAAAATAAAGTTTGCAGGTTGAAGAAAGCTTTGTATGGACTTAAGCAAGCTCCACGGGCTTGGTACCAACGAATTGATCATTTTTTCAAAAATATGGGTTTTGAAAGAAGTACTTCTGATGCTAACTTGTATGTAACGAAAAGGGATAGCAAGCTAGTTGTTGTCATTGTATATGTAGATGATTTGATCATTACAGGAGATCATCAGGAACTCATCAATCAAACTCGGATCAGCTTGGGAACTGAGTTTGAAATGACAGACTTAGGTCTACTCCATTTTTGTCTGGGAATTGAAGTATGGCAAAGGAAGGATGGCATTTTCATCTCACAACAAAAATATTCCAAAGAAATTCTCAAGGCATTTGGAATGATGGACTGCAAACCAACTAGCACACCTATGGAGGTAAATCATAAGCTATCTATGGATGATAACATGCCTGATGTAGATACTAAGAAGTATAGGAAGCTCGTTGGAAGTCTTATTTTTCTGTGCAACACTAGACCAGACATTTGCTATGCTCTTGGAGTGTTAAGCAGGTTTTCCAACAAACCTAAGGAGAGTCACTGGAATGCTGGAATGCGAATTCTAAGGTACATTGCAGGAACCTTGGATTTTGGTATTTTGTATACCACAGGTGATACACTCCAAGGATATTGTGATTCAGATTGGGCTGGAGATTGTGATTCTAGAAAATCAGTTTCTGGATATTGTTTCTCACTTGGTTCAGGAATATTTTCTTGGGTAAGTAGGAATCAACCAACTCTCGCACTCTCCTCCACTGAAGCAGAGTACAAAGCAGCTTGTTTTGCTTCTTGTGAGGCAGTCTGGTTAAGGAGAATTCTTGCAGATATAGGCTTTCCATCAAATATGCCAATTGTACTCAAGTGTGATAATCAAAGTTGTATGGCTATTGCAAAGAACCCAGTATTTCATGCTCGCACCAAGCACATAGAAGTACAGTACCATTACATTCGTGAGCTAATTGAAGATGAAATTGTGGAGCTAGAATATTGCCCAACAGAGGCAAATTGTGCTGACATATTCACTAAAGCACTTGGAAGAGAGCAGCTCAACAAGCATCTTCAACAGATGGGCATAGGACCGAGACCTACTTGATTTATCATCGGTAAACATTGAGGGGGGGTGTTAGAGTATGATCAATGTCTACCCCTCATGATTGTATGCACATTTTGTAAGGCCCCCTTTATGAGGAGAAGCCAAGCGTGCATTACCCAATTGATGGGAATCCCAACTTGAATGTTGGATGAAGGTCATATTGGACCATGTAAGATATTATAAGGAAAGGGAGTTACTAGGGTCCCCAATTGTGGGGTCCGGGGCAGCGGTGAGCAGCCCCGGCTGGGGGGTCCAAGGGGGCCAGCGGGCCCCCTGGCTGGGGGGTCCCAGGGGGCCAGCGGGCCCCCTGGTGGGGGTCCGGGGGCAGCGCCCCCGGCGCGACGGTAAAGGGAATATTCCATGGAATATTCCTTGTCAGAGTCAGAAATCATTTATATTTGTTAGGTCGGTTCAACCAGTCTAAGCCGTGTATGGCAATTACGCGGGCGGTGGCCGCCCACGCTCTACCGCCCATGTATAGCCGTCCATGGCAGGCCACCCATGATCCTATATATACATGACTTCTGCACTACCTAAGACATTGAGTTGAGCCAACATACCTCTACCTTGTATCTCCCTATCTAGAGTTGTCTAGATCACCATTTAAGCTCTACCTTGAGAGCGCACGGGTGGACAACGCCATCATCTTTGTACTTGCTGCTAGTAGAAAATTGTTGAGATTCTCCTATATCTGTTATCTTCTCTGCTATTGCTCCTGTGTTATATTGCGTAACTATTGTCTTACAGAAGACACCCCTCAAATACAACTTCGAGGAGGATATGACATCCACAGATAAGGAAGTTACTAAAGCTAAAGGCAAGGTACAAGATTCTAGTGAAGAGTGTTCTTTCCCAATTCAAGGAATACCTGCAGGATGGATGCAGGACAAGGAGGAACACATTGAAATCCAAAATACCCCTGCTTATGAAGCAATGCACGAGAAGCTAGTGGAAGAAGACAAGGAAGGAGATGAGCACGAAGGTAATATGGTAGAGAGAAATCTTGTCAAAGAAATACAATTAGACACTCAAGACAATAATCAGCCAGTTTTGGTGGCCACTTGGTTGTGGAACCACCCAGGGCTCCTTGAAAAGGTAAGATCATTCTTGACTCATTATACAGATGTTTTTGCCTGGCATTATAAAGACTTAGAAGGAGTGCCTGTCAATTATGGAGAGCATAGAATCCCTCTGGTTGAGGGAGCCAAACCAATACGAGGGAAGAGTTATAGACTCAACCCAAAATATGCCGAAGTTGTTTATGTAGAAATACAAAAGATGAAGGATGCAGGAATCATTATTCCTATGGAACACTCAGAGTGGCTCTCACCTATGGTTATAGTGCCAAAGAAGAATACCAATAAAATCAGAATTTGTGTTGACTTTAGAGCACTCAACAAGGTGACAATCCCAGATGGATTCCCAATGCCATTTGCAGAGCAGGTCATTGAAGAAGTGGCTGGACATGCATTATATAGCTTTATGGATGGCTTCAGTGGATACAATCAAATATCAATACACCCAGAGGACCGTGAAAAGACTGCTTTTATCACACCTTGGGGAACATATGTGTATGTAAAAATGCCATTGGGGCTCAGAAATGCTCCAGCCACCTTTAACAGAACGGTCAATCTCATTTTTGGCCCCTTATTGCTGGAGTCACTTAGAATCTTCATGGATGACTTCTCTTCATTTTCACGTTCTCACAAAGAGACTCCTTTAGATTGTTTGGATCATCACTTGCGATAGCTGCAGAATGTTTTTAAGAGATGCAAGGAGACTAAGCTAAAGCTCAACCCAAACAAATGTCATTTCCTTGTGACAGAAGGAACTCTCTTAGGACATGTGGTGTCCGCTAAAGGTATGGCCCCAGATCCTGACAAAATAATTTCTATATTAAAGTTGCCTAAACCTAAATCTCCTAAAGAGATTCAGAGTTTCTTGGGGCATACTGGATACCACAGAAGGTTTATAAAAATGTATGCAGAGATAGCCAGACCACTGGCTAGACTTACAGGTAAAGAAATACCTTTTAAATGGGAAGAAGAAGAAGAAAAAGCATATCAAACATTACGGTCAAGGTTAGTGTCTGCTCCCATTTTGATCACACTTGAGTGGTCAAAAATCTTTCATATACATGTAGATGCCAGTGCCTATGCAGTGGGGGCAGTTTTGACCAAGGCTGAAAGGAATTACAACACTACAGAAAGGGAAGCTCTAGCCATGGTTTTTGCTGTCCAAAAATTTCGTCATTACTTACTGGGAGTAAAATTTGTTATTATAATGGATCACCAACCACTAAAATACTTGCTCAACAAACCAAAAGCCACTGGTAGAATATGGAGGTGGTTATTGTTGTTCCAAGAGTTTGATTTTTTTGTAGTCCATAAACCAGGTAAAGAAAATGTTATGGCGGATCACCTATCCAGGATCAATATGATGGATCAAGCTAGTGGAGTCAATGACGATTTTCCAGATGCTAATCTGTTCGCTGTACAAGCTCAAGGTTGGTATTATGATATCAAAAATTTCATTAAAACTGGAGTGTATCCAGAGAAGGCTACTGTTGTACAAAGGAAGAGACTGCTAGTCAAGAGCAGACCTTATACCTTCATTGAAGATAAATTATATAGACAGGGAAAGGATACAAAATGGGCTGAAGCTATTGCATCACCTGACTGCACCGCCCAAACTATGGCTGATTTCATCTACAATAGCATCATTTGTAGGTTTGGATGTCCACTTGAAATTTTTACAGACCAGGGTTCTCATTTTGTGAATAAGGTCCTATAGGAAATTTTCAACAAGTATAGAATCCTACATAGGACCTCTTGTGCTTACTATCCAAGAGCCAATGGACAGGCTCAATCAACTAATAAGGTATTAATTTCCATGTTAAGGAAGGAATGTATGTTACAACCCACTTCTTAGGGCATTGCTTATCAAGGTACCCTATGGGCATACAAGTTAGCTTACAAAGAGGCCACGGGATATTCTCCATTCCAACTGGTTTATGGCATATTGCCAATTGAGTCCTTTGAATTTTTACATGGATCACCTAAAATAGCATTCATGCAGGGAAAGAAAGATTGTGACGTCTCTCAGAGGCTTGGAGCACTACATAAAGTGGAGGAGATTCGTCTACTCACAACAAAACAATTGATAGAGACTCAGATGAAGAGGAAGGAGGCACATGATCGACATCTGTGGAACAACAACATAGAGCCAGGCATGTTAGTTCTTCTCCATAGACCTCATCTTCAAACACAAGTGAGAGGAAAACGGCTTCCACATTAGGAAGGACCTTATCGAGTCAAAACAATGCTGAATTGGGGTGCTGTGGAGTTATAGACATTGAAAGGAGAGGCCTTGCCACTGTCAACATATCAAGGCTCAAGGCCTACAATCAACACACTTGAAGAAGTATGGATCACTTGGAACTGCAAAATCTGTCCAAGTTCTACATAGCTTTCTCATCTCATTTTGCTAAGTTTTAGTAGTTTTCTTTATCCATTTCATGCTTGTTCCTTGAGTTTTTAGCAAACCTAGAAGGCATTTCAAAACCTCTGCAAAAGAACAATTTCTGGGTATTTTTGGGAAATTTTTCTAGCATTTTTAGCATTTTTCTATCATTTTTTAATCCTTTTACGATATCATTTTCTTGCCAAATAGGAGGAATAAAGGAAGCTCTCTGTGGTTTTGAGTAATGAAATTGGGCCTAACCCTGTAGAAAATTTTATGAGAAATTTTTCAGATTTTTTTGGATTTTTTTGGCATTTTTTTTGGATTTTTTCTCCAATTTTCTCTAGTTTGGATAATTTTTCAAAAACAAAATCCCCCCCCCTCTCTCTCTCTCTCTCTCTCTTTGTCTTTCCACCCCCCGTTCCCCCCCCCCCCCCCCCCCCCCCCCCGTTCTGACAGCCCCCCCCCTCCCCCCGCCCAATTTTTTTAATTATTTTTTATTTTTTATTTTTATTTTTACTTCTTTCTTATTTTATTTTATTTATTTTTTATATTTTTAATTTTATTACTTTTATTTTTTTATTTTTGTTTTATTTAGTTTATATATATATATATATATATATATATATATATATATATATATATATATATATATATATATATATATATATATATATATATATATATATATATATATATATATATATATATATATATATATATATATATATATATATATATATTGGGACTTGGCAATGCGGACATTAAAAAAAATAAAAAAAAAGAGAAGAATTATTTTTTATATATATTTTTTAATTTTTATGGTTCAACCCTTTTGGTTCTGGATTGTGCCTCGGATGGCCATTTTTTTCAAAATTGGAGTCATTTTCATGTATTTTGGCACCTCTGGATTCATTTTTTGACTTAATTTTTCCAAAATCCACACTTTTCTCTGACTTTTGGTCAAAACCATCATATTTTGAGCACATTTATCACATGATTTTATTTCCCCACATTGTCCACATGGTCTACTCTCACCTTGTCTTACCTTATGTCTCATAATATCCCATATGCACCCTTTGTAGCTCTACTGTTTGATCATTTTAACCCTCTCCAGACCCCATCATCATACCCCCAATCCCTCCTTTTACCAATGTATCCAGCCACATCCTTAACCCTCCCAACCCCTTCCATCTCCGCCCCTCAGCCCTCCCCTCCACCTTCTGTCTACCCTCCCATTGCCCCCCTTTGCTTTTCCATGGCAAAATCCAACTTTTGGTTCTTCTCTGGTGCTTGTTCTATCCTGCTTTTGGTGGAATTGGTTGCTGCTCAGGTGTCCTCTCAAGTGTCATCATCATGGTGTCCTATATGCTTAGAGTTTTGGCTGTAGCTCTCTAGGATGGAGAGCACATTAGGTGGTGGGCAACTCTTGAGTCCATAAAAGTCATATTGGTCAAAGTCAACCGTAGTAAAAGTCAACCGTAGTCAAAGTCAACTCCAAGCAAAGTCAAAAGGTCAAAGTCAACAAAGTCAAGGTCAAAGTCAACAGATGAAAAGTCAAAATGCTAAAGTGCAGGTGTCAAAGTCCACAGGTAGTGCACAATTAATTGTCCACAAAGGGTAAATTGGAGAAAGTGGGTTGCATGTTGCAGAGGTATTTCTCTAATTTCCCTAAGGATCAAAGTGTTTTTAAAGTGTTTTGGAAGGTTCACGTGAACCCTCCCTTATGTGCACATTTGAAGAGTTAAAAGGAAAATGTGAAGGTATGTGGAGCGGCAGCGTATGCAGAAGTGAAAGTATGGCCCCCCAATTAAAATTTTTGGTTTTAGTTTAAAGTCACTACAGGACAAAACAGGGAGTCGTTGGCTGCCCACTTGTGAAGACAATCTTGGGACATCAAAGTGAGTATTTTCTCTTCTGGTCTTCCCCTTTTCTCCTACAAACACTCAAATCCCTTCTTGTCTAAGAATCCCGCAACAGTATAGAGGTGCTACTTGCAAATTTGGGTATGGAAATGAAAATGCGCATCAACATCTATTGTGATAATCTTAGCAACATTCAGTTAGCACAAGATTCTTTTTTTCATGCTAGAACAAATCATATCAAGGTACATTATCACTTCATCAGAGAGAAGGTATTCGCAGGTGATATTGATCTTGTTTATGTGAGCACAGATGAGCAGGTTGCTGATATCTTTACTAAAGCACTTGGATCAGAGAAGCTGAAGAAGTTTTGAAAGATGCTTGGATTACAAGACATGACATTGCGCTTGAGGGGGAGTGTTGAGATATCAAGCTCAACATGTTATGATCCAAGATGACACATTTCACTTTCTCATTTCTCTGACATGTATAGTGGTCACACCAATATATATTAGAGATACTTCATTGAGCTTGATTAGATTTATCTACTGAGATTGATGGTACATTTGTTTCTTGCCATCTCACTCATTCGTGAACATTAGGATTTTTTTAATGTATTGTTCTTTATGTATTGTTCTTTATGTATTGCACTAGATGTATTGTTGTATTGGGTCATTCTTGTACACTCCTTTTATGTAATATAAGAAAAAAAAGAAAAAATCATTCTTATAAAGATTCCTGATGATTAGAATTATTGCAATCTCACTAGAAGACGTGAAAATAGAATTAGAAAACATGAGTGGGTGTTGATGTTTTGAGGATTAATGTGATAACTGAAAGAACTTGGAGAAGCTTGTCGAAGGTAGAAAAGTGCGTTTCGAGGCGACGAAGTTTGGTTAAGCCAACCGGCACAAGACCAGCCCTTGCGCTTATGGAGACTCAAATAGACCTTATAAGCATGTAATAAGTGCAAAGAAACACACTATGTACTTTGGAGCATCAAGGAGAATGAGTCGATACAAAATAGATAGGTTCGTGGGTCAACTAGCTCAAAAAAACTTACTATCTATGGAAGAGACAATGAACTTCAAAAGCCCATAGAGACCAGCGTGATTACAATTAGAAAAAATCCTTTTATGGGAGTGATACACATAGGGTTGAGTGTATGGAATGCACAAAATTATAAGGAATAAGCAAAATATGCTATAGGAATGAATGTGACATTTACCGGTGGTACTTCCTATTTTTCAGGAATACGTAGAGATTGAACGCGAGGCATAAAACCTCAGATTTCTCCAAATCTGCTGAACCAAATGCTTTGAAAATTTACAAGCATAAACTAGATACTTATACCTTTCCAATGAGTCATCTTGCACTCAATTTGGAGCTCTGAAGAGAGAGCAGCAGCCTCTGCAAGATTACTGTTGGCGAAGAAGATGATGCAGAAAATTGAAGGAGCAAGACAATGATGGTCACAAGTGTATGTATATTGCTTCCATGTATTTTACAAGTGATTCCAAGTCTTTATATAGACTCTAGGAGTGTTCCACAAGTTTTACAAGTTGAATTTGAATTCAAATGAAGGTGGGAATGGTTGTTGGAGGGAATCAATTCACTTTCCTACAATCTAGGAAAAGTGAAGATCTTGATTGATCTACTTTTAGGTGACTTGATTTGCTTGATTGAATGCAACTTAAACCACCACAAATTCGTGGGATTTGGGCTCTATATTTGTCACTTTACATGTGTGAAGCTCAAGGCTTTTACAACGGTAAATGAGCCATAAAAAATCTCTCAAAAGAATACAATAAATGAGCATATGAAAAAGAACTCTCCAACGGATATTCTTTCGACGCGATAGACTTTGATGTAGATCAAATCCACCTCAAGCATAGTGTAAGCTTGATGTTCCAACAGCCCCCCTCAAGCTAAAGTATGCTTGAGTCTTCATTCTCTGATAGGTTGAATACCTGCCATAGCTTTGAATCTACAAAGCTTTATTCCATCAAGTGCCTTCGTCATCATATCTGCTACTTGCTTTTCGGTAGGAACAAAAGAAATGTCAATCTCCTTTGCCATGAGCTTCTCCCTGATGAAGTGGTAATGGACTTCTATGTGCTTGGTTCTCGCATGGAAAATAGGATTTTCCGCTAGATGCATGGAACTTATGTTATCTCCAAATATGTGAGGTTTGGAACTCACAAGTCCCAAATCTGTATACAATGCTTTCAACCATATTGCCTCTTGAGTTGCTATGGTCAAGCCTCTGTACTCTGCTTCAATTGAGGATAAAGCAACTGTTGGTTGCTTCTTGGAACTCCATGCCACTAGCTTTGATCCTGCAAATGCTAAGTAACTAGAAGTACTTTTTCTATCATCCTTAGCTCCTGCCCAATCTGCATCTGAGTAGATTTTGATATCCAAATCTGAAGAGTAAGGATAGAATATACCTTCGTTGATTGTACCTTTGAGATACTTAAGTACTCTCTTAGCCGCATCCATGTGTGGTCTTCTCGGTGAGTGCATGAACTGACTAAGCACTCCCACACTATATGAGATATCTGCCCTTGTATGATTAGAATATATCAAGCTACCTACCAAGCTTTGATACTCTTTAATGTCTTCAATTTTCTCACCTTCATAAACACTAAGTTTATGATTCATCTCCAAAGGTGTACCTGCAGGTTTAGTGTTCTCCATTTTGAACTTGAGAAGAAGATCCTGAATGTATCTTCTTTGAGTCAAATACATTCCTTCGTTTGTGTATATCACCTGCATACCTAGGAAATATGTGAGCTCACCTAGGTCACTGATTTTGAACTCCTCTTGCATGTGTCTCTTGATCCTTTGAATGCCATTTAGATCATCACCTGTCACAATAATATCATCTACATATACACATAGATAGATAACCTCATTGTGATCCCTTTTGATGAATAGAGAAGGATCTGAGCTGCTAGCTTTGAGCCCTTGATCTTGAAGATATGTAACCAACCTGTAATTCCAAGCTCTTGGAGCTTGTTTCAATCCATACAATGCTTTCTTAAGTCTGCAAACATAAGATGGATGATTAGAGTTTTCAAAACCTGGTGGTTGTGACATGTATACCTCTTCACTTATCCAACCATTTAAGAATGCATTTTTCACATCAAGTTGGAGGAGTCTCCAATTCCTTGCAGCAACTACACTTATCAATGTCCTGATTGTAGTCATCTTTGCAACTGGTGAGAATGTTTCCTCATAGTCTATACCATGAGTTTGTGAGCATCCTTTGGCAACTAATCTTGCCTTGTACCTGCAAACTAATCCATCTGAATTTCTTTTAACTTTATATACCCATCTGTAACCAATTACCTTTTGATTTGGCGACATTGGAACCAATTCCCAAGTGTCCATCTCCTTCAATGCATCTATCTCTTCGTTCATGGCCTTTTCCCAATTAGGGTTTCCCTTTGCCTCTTCATAGGTTGAGGGTTCCTCTGAAATAGAGTCTTTTGCAAAGTAGATTGAATGCTTTGTAACAAATGTGGAATCATATCCATACCTTTCTGGTTGTTTCTTCTCTCTTGCTGATCTTCTAGGTGCTTGTTTGGAGCATTCTCCAACCTCTTGCATCTTTGCTTTGCCTCTTGACTTCCATAGCTTGTAATCCCTTTCTCTTTCATCTTGGTCATCGTCTGTATCACTTCTTGGATCCTGGACCTGTGTATCATGCTTGCTTCCTAATTGATGAGAGTCAGAATCAAGATCATATGGTAGTGTTACCTTTTGTTTGTCTTCATCATACCAAGATCTGTGTTCTTCAAACACAACATCTCTACTTGTAGTGAATTGCTTGGTTGAAGGATTGAAGAACCTGTAACCCATCTGAGTTGAATCATATCCAATAAACACTACCTTTGTTTCCCTTTCATCTAGCTTACCTCTTATTTGTGATGGTACATGAACATAAGCTAAACAACCAAAAACCTTGCAATGTCCAAGACTAGGTTTTCTTCGATGCCATGCTTCATAAGGAGTCATACCTTGAAGTGATTTGGATGGTAGTCGATTGACAAGGTACACAACAGTTGAAATAGCTTCTGCCCATAGATAATGTGGCAACTTCTTCTCTTCAAGCATTGTTCGGGCTGATCCAACCAATGTCTTGTTTCTCCTCTCTACAATTCCATTTAATTGATGAGAGTACCTAGTTGTCACTTCCCTTTTGATACCTTTGTCCTGCAAGAACTCATCAAACTCTTTGGAGAAGTATTCTCCCCCTCCATTAGATCTGAACTTCTTTAGTGATCTAACTGTATGATTCTCCACATGTGCAAGATACTTCTTGAAACAATCAAACACTTCATTCTTACTCTTGATAAAGTATAGAACAGTCCATCTACTATGGTCGTTAATAAATGAGACATAATACCTTGATCCTGCCAATGAAGGTTCTTGACTTGGTTCCCATACATCTGTATGTACTAAGTCCAATAAGTTGTTGTGGATGTAGCCTTTGTGGTTGAATGGTTGTCTTTGTGCCTTCCCAATCTGACATGCATCACACCTCTTGATCATGTGTTGCTTTGATATGTTCGGCAGTCCTAGAACACTTTGATCCCTGCATATATCCTTCAAGGTTCTTTCATTCACATGAGCAAGTCTCTTGTGCCACACTTCAAGCTCACTTAGGGTTTGAGACCCAAAGTTGAATAGAGCTATGTTCCTCGTATCTCCTACTTCAAAAGTAAAGAGCCTACCATGCTTCTCACCTCGGGCTATCTTCTTGAAGCCTTGACATGGATCTTCCACAAAAGCTCCATGTTGGGTGAACCTAACTTGCAAGCCTTTTTCAACTATTTGGCCTACACTTATTAGGTTTTTAGTGATAGTGGGTACATAGAGAACCTTACTCAGAATGTTTGTCCTGCCATTGGAAGCTTTGACATTACCAATCTTCTCCACATTGTGCTTCGTGTCTGTTAATGCAGACCAATCACCAATTGAAGACTTGGAAGGTTAAAGAGTGAAAGAAGGATCAACCATTGAAGCTTGGAAGAAAGACATATTCACAGGATAAGAGAAGTGTACACATATGTACATTAGTATAGTCATAGGTGACTCAGATCTTTGTTTAAGTGAGAACCTTGTACAAATTGTCTATAAATACTTTGAGAAAAGTCGGGGCATGTATGAGAGCTTATGAGAGCATATGTAGAAGCCAAGATTGAGGAAGTTAGGAGTCAAGAGATAGAGAAAAATTAGTTGAGTTAGCTCTCATCACTCAGTTGTAAGTTTCTGAGTTAATGAAGAAAGTTTGCGCCCGATCTTTTCGTGTCTGCTCCTTCTGTGTTTGATCATTTGTGAAATCCTTTTGAGGATATCTAAGTTGTTAGTTAATGAGCCTGTGACCTGAATTTCAGAGTCTAATTGTAAACAGGCTAGGAGAATTGTGAGTAGGAACATTCATATGTGTTGAGTGTCTACAGTTCTCTGAAACAGGCGCAAATTTTGTGTTTAATCTTTTGACCAGTGCTCACTCCATAGTTTAAAGTTTTGTGCAAGCAAGCACTTAATCTTTAAGTTGGAAGGTGATCTACTCGTGGCTAAAAGCATTTGGCAAAACGGGGTAGATATTGTGAGAACTAAAGTTAAGAAGTTAGGGGTGTCTAAATCGACTTCTCAGAAGTGCAGATTCAGACATAGGTAACTTGTGAAGACAATTTCTCAAGTTATACTAAAGCTTTTCAAGTGATTTAACTTGGAGGTGATGCGCAATCCCTAGGAGATGATTCGTACAAAGTTTCATCAAAAACTTTACACGTTTGATAAGTCAATGTGAAGAAATTCTGCAGCAGACTTTTATGTGTTTCACTTTCTTCACAGATTTTCTTAATTTTGATAATTTGGAAATTGGACCTATAATTTAGTGAAGGTTTTGACTTACTCTTGATATAGAGGTGTTCTAAATTCAAGAGTAGGTTGTTCTTTTGGAGATTATCACTCTCCATCAGTGGTATCAGAGCAGGAGACATCAAATCAAGGAAAGGAAGGTCCCGACTGCTGCAGATTCAAGAAGTTCAACATTTGAAGAACTAAGAAGTGAAAGCTTGGAGTCAAAAGGCTGAGGAGAAGTCTACTCGACATCAAGAAAGGCAAAAGGAGCCTAATTCGAAGTAAAGGTACATATATTGCTTGTAAAGCTTGAAGTTTTCAATACACAGGTGGACACAAGATGGGAGATGCTCTACAGATAGAGAAATTGGATAGGGAAAACTATCCTGCATGGTCAATGAGGATGGAAGCTCATCTTATGAGCAAAGATTTAATTGGTTATATCACAGGAGAAGAAGAGAAGCCAGAGTTCAGAGATCCTAGTGTTCCAACTAGGGAAGAGTTAGCAGATTTGAAAAATTGGATGAAGAAAGATGCTCAAGCTAGGAGCATTATCTACATGGGAGTCAATGATTACTTGTTACCTCACATTAGAGGTCTTGAAAGTGCAACTAACATATGGAATGCTTTGGAGGAGCATTTTCAGAACACTACAAAGTCAAGGAAGGCATCCTTATGGGCAGAGTTTACTACCTTCAAGAAGAAGGCTTCTCAGTCCATCTCAGATTATGTGACAAGGATGAAAGATATTGCAGATGCTTTAGGAGCTGTTGATGAAGACATTGAGGAAGATAAATTGGTAAGGCAAATTCTTACAGGGTTGAGAGGTGATGACAAATGGAAGCCATTTATTTTGTCTACAGAACTATCACTTGACCATTTCACTCCTGATTTAAATCAATTGTTAGGTCATATGCTAACATTTGAGCAGGATGTTAAAGGAGATGGTGACAAGAGTACAGGTCATGCAATGTACTCAAAGGATAAGAAGAAGAATAGCAAAGGAAAACAACAAGCAGGTGAAGATGAAGGAACAACTACTCAAGCCAACTTCCTAAGAGGAAGAGGAGGTGGCAAAGGTAGAGGAAGAGGCAGGAATAACAAAGATGGAGGCAAAGCTTGCTGGATTTGTGGTAAGACAAATCATTTAGCTAATGATTGTTGGCATAATAATCAGAATAATAATGGATATAGTCAAAACTATAATGCAAGAGGAAGAGGTGGCAGAAATCAAAGAGGTAATTACAGAGGTAGAGGTGGAAGGAATTACTTTGGAAGAAATGCAGGTAGAGGATTCCAAAGTCAACAATACAACAACACCTACTACAATTATGCTTCAGATCAAAAGGAAGATTCAACATTGATAATGAATGCAACTTGTGAAAGGCAGAGTGAAGATCAAAGAGTCTTCTACATTGACTCAGGGTGTAGCAATCACCTGAGTGGTAACATATCTTTGATGACTGATTTGGAAAGTAAAGTTTTTAATCATGTTGTTCAAACAGGTGACAACACAAAGCACAATGTGAAGTCAATTGGATCAGTGAAGGCCAAGGATGGAAGCACCTTATTGAGTAAGGTCTTGTATGTTCCTACAATCCCTAAGAATTTGATAAGTGTAGGTCAAATTGTTGAAAAGGGATATGAAGTAAGGTTCACTAATGATGGAGTATATGTGGAAGACCCTAGCCAAGGGTATAAACAGATTGTTTCAGGAAAAAAAGAAGGAAGACTATTTACATTGAAGATTCAGGGTAACATTGGTCATGCAATGTTCACATATGGAGGACATAAGATCTCTGAGTTAGATCTTTGGCACAAGAGGCTTGGACATTTCAATGAAAGAGGTATTAAAGATATGGTTAACAATGGTTCAGTGCTTGGATTGCCTAATGTTGCAGGTCAACATATGACACACAAATGTGAGGCATGTCAATTAGGTAAGGCTCATAAACATTCCTATTCCAAGCATGGTTTTATGCACTCAGAGAAGCTTGAGTTGGTACACACAGATGTGTGGGGACCATCAAAAGATTTCAGTATAAATGGATCAAGGTATTATGTGATTTATGTTGATGATGCTACTAGGTGGATCACTATCTATGTGATCAAAGATAAGTCAGAAGTGTTTAATACATTTAAACACTATCATGCATATGCAGAAAGAATTACAGGACATAAGTTGAAGAGACTAAGGTCAGATGGAGGGGGAGAGTATTTCTCAAATGAGTTCAGTAATTACTTATGGAATGCAGGTATAAAAAGGGAAATTACTTGCAGGTACTCTCCTCAACAAAATGGTGTTGCAGAAAGGAGAAATAGAACTCTTGTTGAGTTTGCAAGATCCATGATGAAGGAGAAAAATTGCCCTAATTACTTGTGGGCTGAGGCTGTAAATACAGCCACTTATTTGGTCAATAGGTTACCATGTAAAGCCTTGCAGGGTATGACACCATATGAGGCTTGGTGGGGTAAGAGACCTACCTTAGATCATTGCAGAGTTTTTGGGTGTGTGGCATATGCATATGTGCCATCACAATTAAGACACAAATTGGAACCCAAAGCTGAAAAGTATGTTTTCATTGGCTATGATGACAAGCAGATGGGCTATAGATTGTGGAGTCCATCAACAAAACAATTTATGGTTTCTAAAGATGTTACATTTGATGAACAAAGCACTTGGTATGCAGGTACAATCAAAATCAATACAGATGATGAAGAAGAAGTGAGTCAAAGAAAAGGTAAATCAAAAGTTCAAATATTTGATGAGCAAGAGAATAATGAAGTGCAGGTTGAGGTGGAAGAGACACCAAGATTTGATCCTGAATGTGAAGAGCCAGAAACCTCAAGGAGTGGAGAACTCAGAAGGTCAACAAGAAATAGGTGGCAACCTACAAGGTATAGTTATGATACTTCATTTCTAGCCACAAAAGATTATGCTTACTTGGTGAATACAGATGAAGACCCTTCTACTTATGAAGAGGCAAAAGGTAAGGAAAAATGGGAGAGTGCTATGCAGGAGGAATATGATGCACTATTGGAGAATCAAACTTGGGATTTGGTTCCTAAACCAAATAGTCAGAAGATTATTGGATGCAAATGGGTCTACAAGACAAAAAGGTTTGCAGATGGAAGTGTGTCTAGGTACAAAGCTAGACTTGTGGTCAAAGGTTTTGCTCAAACATATGGTATTGATTATGATGAGACCTATAGTCCTGTGGCAAAGATGACAACCATAAGGACACTTATTGCTATTGCTGCATGTAAAGGTTGGAAGCTATGTCAACTTGATGTGAAGAATGCTTTTTTGAATGGTTATATTTCAGATGATGTATTCATGGAGCAACCTCAAGGGTTCAGAGATAAAAGGTATCCAGATCATGTGTGCAAGCTCAAGAGAGCTTTGTATGGCTTGAAGCAGGCCCCAAGGGCATGGAACTATAGACTTGTGAAGTTCCTAAAAGAACTTGGATTTCAGGTGTCTAAAGCAGATAGTAGCTTGCTTGTCAAGGCAAGTGAAAATGGTTTCATATACATGTGCATATATGTTGATGATATAATTCTTACAGGTACAGATGAAGAAGGAATACAAAAGCTCAAGAGGCAAATGGAAAAGGAGTTCAAGATAAGTGACTTGGGAGACTTGTCATACTTCTTGGGCATGGAGATTACATATACTCAACATGGAGTATTTGTGACCCAAGAAAGGTATTTGAAGAACTTGTTAATCAAGTTTAAAATGGATGATTGCAGGGTAGCACCTACACCAATGGAGGTGAATCACAAATTGAGTAAGTATGGAGGTGAAGAATTCAAGGACATGAGACAATATCAGAGTTTGGTTGGTAGCCTTATCTATGCTACTCTAACTAGACCTGATTTATCATATGCAGTAGGGGTTTTGTCTCAATTTATGCATTGCCCAAGGAAAGAACATTGGATTGCAGGACAAAGGGTGTTGAGGTACATTAAGGGTACACTCAATGAAGGTTTGTATTATGGGTTTACCTCAGATACAAATATCAAAATTTATAGTGATGCAGATTGGGCAGGTAATCCAGATGATAGAAGATCTACATTTGGATACATGTGTTATGTGGGAGATAAACTTATCTCATGGTGTTCCAAGAAGCAACATACAGTTGCTTTATCTTCTACAGAAGCAGAGTATAAAGGCATGGTTGAAGCTGCAAAGGAAGTAATTTGGGTTAAGACCTTGATGAAGAGTCTTGACATTGTGCATGGAGTACCAATCATATATGGAGATAACATGAGTTCATTGTATTTAGCTGCTAATCCTGTTCTTCATGCCAGGACTAAACACATTGAGATTCAGTATCACTTTCTAAGAGAGAAAGTGATGGACAAGGAGATTGAAGTCATACATACTTCAACAAAAGATCAGATAGCTGATATGCTTACAAAGAGCTTGGATGGACCAAAGCTACAGAAGTTTAAGGACATGGCAGGTATAAAGAAGAAAGGAGAAACCTCAATTGATGATTGAGGGGGAGCTGTTGGTGCAGACCAATCACCAATTGAAGACTTGGAAGGTTAAAGAGTGAAAGAAGGATCAACCATTGAAGCTTGGAAGAAAGACATATTCACAGGATAAGAGAAGTGTACACATATGTACATTAGTATAGTCATAGGTGACTCAGATCTTTGTTTAAGTGAGAACCTTGTACAAATTGTCTATAAATACTTTGAGAAAAGTCGGGGCATGTATGAGAGCTTATGAGAGCATATGTAGAAGCCAAGATTGAGGAAGTTAGGAGTCAAGAGATAGAGAAAAATTAGTTGAGTTAGCTCTCATCACTCAGTTGTAAGTTTCTGAGTTAATGAAGAAAGTTTGCGCCCGATCTTTTCGTGTCTGCTCCTTCTGTGTTTGATCATTTGTGAAATCCTTTTGAGGATATCTAAGTTGTTAGTTAATGAGCCTGTGACCTGAATTTCAGAGTCTAATTGTAAACAGGCTAGGAGAATTGTGAGTAGGAACATTCATATGTGTTGAGTGTCTACAGTTCTCTGAAACAGGCGCAAATTTCGTGTTTAATCTTTTGACCAGTGCTCACTCCATAGTTTAAAGTTTTGTGCAAGCAAGCACTTAATCTTTAAGTTGGAAGGTGATCTACTCGTGGCTAAAAGCATTTGGCAAAACGGGGTAGATATTGTGAGAACTAAAGTTAAGAAGTTAGGGGTGTCTAAATCGACTTCTCAGAAGTGCAGATTCAGACATAGGTAACTTGTGAAGACAATTTCTCAAGTTATACTAAAGCTTTTCAAGTGATTTAACTTGGAGGTGATGCGCAATCCCTAGGAGATGATTCGTACAAAGTTTCATCAAAAACTTTACACGTTTGATAAGTCAATGTGAAGAAATTCTGCAGCAGACTTTTATGTGTTTCACTTTCTTCACAGATTTTCTTAATTTTGATAATTTGGAAATTGGACCTATAATTTAGTGAAGGTTTTGACTTACTCTTGATATAGAGGTGTTCTAAATTCAAGAGTAGGTTGTTCTTTTGGAGATTATCACTCTCCATCAGTGTCATCCCCTGTTTGCACTTCATTCTATGCTTTGGACTTTCCAAGTCAGATAGAAGAGCAATGTTTCCTACAACATGATTCGAGCATCCTGAATCTATGTAGAACAAATGATCATCTTCTTTACCTTGTTTGTGGCTTAGATTCATAAGAAGTAATGAGTCTTCATGTGGTTGATCTTCTGAATAATTATTGTAGTCCCTTCTATTATAGCTTCTATTGTTATTGTTGAAGTTGTGTCCACCTCTGCCTCTATTGCCGCCATATCCACCTCTTCCACTTCCTTTCTGGGTCTTCCCATTGAACCAGCAATTTTGAGTGGTGTGGTTGGTCTTATTGCATATGGCACAAGGTTGAACATTCTGACCTTTGGCTTTGTTTTGCTTTGGTCCTTTCTTCTTCCCTTTCCACTTGCTCTTGCTTGCGAAGTTGGCTTGGGAAGTCTCTTCTTCATCTTCTTCCTTCATCTTGCCTTTTTGCTTCTTATCCTTCTTATCTGCATATAAAGCACTAGTTGAATTTCCATGATAAGAGTTACCTTCCTTTACGCTATTGTTGGCTTCTTGATTGAAGAATTGTCCAAGAAAGATGTTGAAATCTGGAGTTTGCACATCCATGATGAGATCATAAGCCGTCGTGAAGGATTGCCATTGCTTCTCACTTCGAATGCCATTGAGAATTTGCCTCATGATGAACTCTTCTTCAATGAGCTCTCCAATGGATGCTAACTGATCTGCAACCTCTTTGAACTTGGTGACAAACTCTGTGATGGTTTGTTTAGGCGTCTTCTTCATTTGGTTGAACTCGTTCCAAAGATGATTCTTTCTTGCTTTGGTACTAGCAGAAAAGAAAGTCTCCAGGGCATCCCAAGTCTCTTGAGATGTCTTGCATCCTCTAATATGTGGTAATAGAAAGTCAGAGATAGAGTTTAGTATGTACGACCTTGCTTGAGCATCCCTTGCGCACCAAATGTGAGCTTATCTATCTCCACTTGTGTAGGTCCTCCTTTGGATCTTGGAATAGGCATAGCTTCATCACCTGCTACAATTCCATAAAGATTTCTACCTTGCAAATAGGCCTCCATTCTGATTTGCCAAGCCGTGTAGTTGTGTCGATCAAGCTTCTCGATCATTGAGGAAAAGCCATCACCCATCTTAACCTGGCTCTGATACCACTGAATGAACTTGGAGAAGCTTGTCGAAGGTAGAAAAGTGCGTTTCGAGGCGACGAAGTTTGGTCAAGCCAACCGGCACAAGACCAGCCCTTGAGCTTATGGAGACTCAAATAGACCTTATAAGCATGTAATAAGTGCAAAGAAACACACTATGTACTTTGGAGCATCAAGGAGAATGTGTCGATACAAAACAGATAGGTTCGCGGGTCGACTAGCTCAAAAAACCTTACTATCTATGGAAGAGACAATGAACTTTAAAAGCCCATAGCGACCAGCATGATTACATTTAGAAAAAAATCCTTTTATGGGAGTGATACACATAGGGTTGAGTGTATGGAATGCACAAAAGTATAAGGAATAAGCAAAATATGCTATAGGAATGAATGCGACATTCACCGGTGGTACTTCCTATGTTTCAAGAATACGCAGAGATTGACCCCGAGGCAGAAAACCTTAGATTTCTCCAAATCTGGTGAACCAAATGCTTTGGCAATTTACATACATAAACTAGACGCTTACACCTTTCCAATGAGTCCTCTTGCACTCAATTTGGAGCTCTGAAGAGAGAGCAACAGCCTCTGCAAGATTACTGTTGGCGAAGAAGATGATGCAGAAAATTGAAGGAGCAAGACAATGATGGTCACAAGTGTATGTATATTGCTTCCATGTATTTTACAAGTGATTCCAAGTCTTTATATAGACTCTAAGAGTGTTCCACGAGTTTTACAAGTTGAATTTGAATTCAAATGAAGGTGGGAATGGTTGTTGGAGGGAATCAATTCACTTTCCTACAATCTAGGAAAAGTGAAGATCTTGATTGATCTACTTTTAGGTGACTGGATTTGCTTGATTGAATGCAACTTAAACCACCACAAATTTGTGGGATTTGGGCTCTATATTTGTAACTTTTCATGTGTGAAGTTCAAGGCTTTTACAACGGTAAATGAGCCATAAAAAATCTCTCAAAAGAATACAATAAATGAGCATATGAAAAAGAACTCTCCAACGGATATTGTTTCGACGCGATAGCCTTTGATGTAGATCAAATCCACCTCAAGCATAGTGTAAGCTTGATGTTCCAACAATAACTATAGGAGTTTATGTTGGTGGAACATAGGTAGGGGTGTTGGATCTTATGTGGATAATGGTCTTCCAAAAGGGGTTGATTGGGTAGTAGTTGGTAGGGCTAAGGTGATGGTGTACTATGTGTGGATGCATCTTGACAACTTGTTGGAAAAAAGGATGTACAACGTGTAACAAATGATAGCCTCTTGTAGACATGAAGAAAAGGCCAATGGAGAAGAAGAAAAATGAAAGAATGTGTATGAAGATATGGACATTAGTACGCATAAAAGTTTGATCTATTTTTTCACTTAATCTAGGACACACATCCCATTATTTTTATGAAAAAATCAAGATTTCCCCATTTCTCTAAGTTTTGCAAGAGCTGTAAATCTCAGAGTCCTCAAGCCTAGGAAGCATGATTAGTCCCAAAAAAGTTTTAAGGATTTTATGGTTTTTAATTTGATTTGTTTGGAGTGCCAAGAACTATTAACAAGGATAAGGATAACATTAGTACGCATAAAAGTTTGATCTATTTTTTCACTTAATCTAGGACACACATCCCATTATTTTTATGAAAAAATCAAGATTTCCCCATTTCTCTAAGTTTTGCAAGAGCTGTAAATCTCAGAGTCCTCAAGCCTAGGAAGCATGATTAGTCCCAAAAAAGTTTTAAGGATTTTATGGTTTTTAATTTGATTTGTTTGGAGTGCCAAGAACTATTAACAAGGATAAGGTCTACCTCGTCTACCCCCGTTCTTGTGGGATAAGGGGGGTCCCATGGGTACTATGCCCTTCCTTGTACAGTTGTTAATTTCAAAGTTAAAGTCAGGGGGAGTAGGCCTCGGCCGAACCTCCATTTAAAAAAAAAAACTATTAACAAGGACAACTCAAAACTATAAACATGAGTGGGCTCATTCATAGAGGGAGCTTATTGGAATTTGATCAAAGATTTACATTGAATTTATGAATTAGATTTTGAGTATGATTTTCTCCTTCATCCTCCTTGCTCTCGTGCATTCCTTGGTGAATTCAAGTGTCCAATACCCATATCCATCTAGTTTCTTGAATTCTTTCTTGTAATCTTGAACTATACTTGCATGTGTACTCATCATTTACACTAAGTTTTCATAAAGCGGGTAAACTAAAAAATTACGAGTTTGATTCATCACACTTGCTGTTGATTAGTGATTTATTGTGGTTTCGGGTCTATAACAACTGTTCCGCCACCATTCTCAAGGGCCATAGCCATCTTGGGACAACTATGTTGTTGGTGTATAACAATCATCAATTGAAGGATTATGAAGAAAAGAAGTCAAGGAGTCAAGAAGAAAATAAATTCAGAAGGTTGAAGGAAGGACATATTCAGAAAATCCAAAGATATGTACACATATGTACATTAGCTGACTTATACTTTTGTCTAGTCATACACTTGTATATATTCATCTATAAATATGTTGGGAAATGTCAGGCAAAGAGAGCAGAAGAAGAATAGAGAATAGGTAGAGAGGAATGAGTTGTAAGATGTGTCATTAGACACATGGAAAGTGAGTGAATTGTCTATCCTCACTTAGATGTAATCTTTCTGAAGAAATCGAGAAAACTTGCGCCCGATGTTTTGCTGTTTGTTCTTTCTGTGTTTAATCTTTTGAGAAATCCTTCTGCACATATCTAAGTCCATAGCTAATCTATCTATGGCTAGAATTTGAGAGGTTAATTGCAATCAGGCTGAGAGAATTTTGTTTAGGAACATTCATATGTGAAAATGTTCTAAGAGTCGTCAGAACTGGTGCACATTTCATCTTCAAAGAAATGGTCATTGCTCAGTCCACAGTGTAAAGTTTTACACAAGTGAGGGCTCAAAATCTAAGTTGGAAGGTAAGCCATCTATAGCTAAAAGATCTTGATCAAACGGGATTTACTTTGGGAGAACCAGTGTTAAGAAGTTGCAGGTGTCAAAGTCGCCATTGCAAAGAAGCTGTTTCAGACATAGGTAAAGTGTTTCACACATTTCTCAGTGTGTACTCAATCATTTTGAGAAATTTAACTTGATAAAGTTGCGCAATCTCAAGGCGAAGTGTTGTGCAAAGTTTTGTCAAAAACTTTACAGAATTGATTAGTCAATGAGTGTTTAATCTGCAACAGACTTTTCTGAAGAAGTTGAATTTTTCAGAATAATCAATTTTCTGATAAATTGGTGATTGATCTTTAAATTTGGTGGAGTCTAAGGTTAATCTTGATATAGAGGTGATCTAAATTCAAGGTTAACTTGTTCTTTTGGAGATTAACACTCTCCATCAGTGGTATCAGAGCAGGTTGTGTCAAAATTGAAGTGAAGAAGACTCCGACTACTGCAAAAATACAAATCTTTACATCTTGAAGGTGAAAAAGGATAAAGGTTGAAGAAAACTTGAAGGTAGACACATTGAAGCCATCAGAAGGATCAGAAGAAGCAAGACTCGAAGTAAAGGTACATTTATTCCTTGTAAAGTCTAAAGTTTTGAGATTACAGGTGAAGCAAGGATGGGAGATAGTCTCCAAATTGAAAAGTTGGATAGAGAGAACTATCCTGCATGGTCTATGAGGATGGAAGCTCATCTTATGAGCAAAGATTTGATAGCCTACATTACAGGTGAAGAAGAGAAGCCTAAATTCAGAGATCCTAGTGTTCCAACTAGGGAAGAATTGTCAGATCTAAAGAATTGGATGAAGAAGGATGCTCAAGCAAGGAGCATAATCTACATGGCAGTCAATGACTATTTGCTTCCTCACATTAGAGGACTTGAAAGTGCATGTGACATTTGGAATGCTTTGGAGGAGCATTTCCAAAACACAACCAAATCAAGGAAGGCTTCACTATGGGTAGAATTTACTACTTTCAAGAAGAAGGCCTCACAATCAATCTCTGATTATGTGACAAAGATGAAGGACATTGCAGATTCTCTAGGTGCAGTGGATGAAGAAATTGAAGAAGACAAATTGGTAAGACAAATACTCACAGGGCTAAGAGGAGATGAGAAGTGGAAGCCTTTCATTTTATCTACAGAACTTTCATTAGATCACTTTACTCCTGATTTGAATCAATTGTTAGGTCATATGCTAACTTTTGAGAATGATATCAAAGGAGATGTTGATAAGAGTGCAGGTCATGCAATGTACTCTAAAGACAAGAAGAAAGCTAACAAAGGGAAGCAACAATCAGGTGAAGAAGAAGGTACATCAAACCAAGCAAATTTCATAAGAGGAAGAGGAAGAGGCAGAAACAACAAAGATAATGCAAGAGCTTGTTGGATATGTGGTAAGACCAATCATCTATCTCATGATTGTTGGCATAATAATCAAAACAACCGTAATTATCAGAACTTTAATCAAAGAGCAAGAGGTGGTAGATTTCAGAGAGGAAACTTCAGAGGTAGAGGTGGTAGGAATTCTTTTGGAAGAGGTGGAGGAAGAAACTTCCAAAACCAATCCTATAATAACACCTACTACAACTATACATCAGATCAGAAGGAGGACTCGACTCTCATTATGAATACATGTGAAACCTCACATGAGGATATGAGAGTGTTCTACATTGATTCAGGATGTAGTAATCATTTAAGTGGAAATATTGCTTTGATGACTGACCTAGATCATAATGCAATTAATCATACAGTTCAGACAGGTGATAATACAAAGCATAAGGTAAAGTCAATTGGTTCAGTCAAAGCTAAGGATGGGAGCACTCTTCTGAGTAAGGTTCTTTATGTTCCCACAATCCCAAAGAATTTGATCAGTGTAGGTCAAATTGTGGAAAAAGGATATGAGGTAAGGTTCACCAATGATGGAGTTTATGTTGAAGACCCTAGTCAAGGGTATAAACAGGTTGTTACAGGAAAGAAAGAAGGAAGGCTTTTCACATTGAAGGTACAAGGAAATGTTGGACATGCTATGTTCACATATGGAGAGCAGAAGGTGTCAGAATTGGATCTTTGGCACAAAAGACTTGGACACTTTAATGAAAGAGGTATTAAAGAAATGATTAACAATGATTCAGTGCTTGGTATGCCTAACATTGCAGGTCAACACATGACATACAGATGTGAGGCATGTCAATTAGGTAAGGCTCATAAGCAATCCTATTCCAAGCATGGGTTTATGTATTCAGAAAGACTTGAATTGGTGCATACAGATGTGTGGGGTCCTTCAAAGGACTTTAGTATAAATGGTTCAAGATATTATGTCATATATGTTGATGATGCTACCAGGTGGATCACAATTTATGTGATTAAAGAAAAGTCAGAAGTGTTTAATACATTTAAACACTATCATACATATGCAGAAAGGATTACAGGTCAAAAATTGAAGAGACTAAGGTCAGATGGAGGGGGAGAGTATTTTTCAAATGAGTTCAATGATTATTTGTGGAATGCAGGTATAAAGAGAGAAGTTACTTGCAGGTATTCTCCTCAACAAAATGGGGTAGCAGAAAGAAGAAATAGGACTCTTGTTGAGTTTGCAAGGTCCATGATGAAAGAGAAGAATTGTCCAAATTATTTGTGGGCAGAGGCTGTAAACACAGCTACTTATTTGGTCAATAGATTGCCTTGTAAAGCTTTGCAAGGTATGACACCATATGAAGCTTGGTGGGGTAAGAAACCTACCTTGGATTATTGCAGAATATTTGGATGCTTGGCATATGCATATGTGCCATCTCAATTGAGGCATAAGTTGGAGCCTAAGGCAGAAAAGTATGTATTCATTGGTTATGATGATAAGCAAATGGGATACAGGTTGTGGAGTCCATCCACAAAGCAATTCCTTGTATCCAAGGATGTTACATTTGATGAGCAAGGTACTTGGTATGCAGGTAAATATAATGTACATGCAGATGATGAAGAAGTAGTGGAACAAAGAAAAGGTAAAGCAAATATTCAATTACTTGATGAAAGTGAGAACAATGAAGTACAGGTTGAAGTAGAAGAGAGGCCAAGGTTTGATCCAGAATGTGATGAACCAGAGACTTCAAGAAGTGCAGAAGTTAGGAGGTCATCTAGGCACAAATGGCAACCTACAAGGTATAGCTATGACACTTCATTCTTGACTACTAAAGATTATGCTTATTTGGTAAAAGCAGATGAAGATCCATCTACATATGATGAAGCCAAAGGCAAGAGAAATTGGGAAGAAGCCATGCAAGAGGAGTATGATGCATTGATAGAGAATCAGACTTGGGATCTGGTTCCTAAATCTAATAGCCAGAAAATTATTGGATGTAAGTGGGTTTACAAAACAAAGAGATTTGCAGATGGAAGTGTGTCTAGATACAAAGCTAGACTTGTTGTAAAAGGGTATGCACAGACATATGGAGTGGACTATGATGAGACTTATAGTCCTGTGGCAAAGATGACAACAATCAGAACCCTCATTGCAATTGCTGCTTGCAAAGGTTGGAAGTTGTCTCAATTAGATGTTAAAAATGCTTTTTTGAATGGTTATATTTCAGATGAAGTTTACATGGAGCAACCAGATGGGTTCAAAGATCAAGTGAATCCAAATTATGTGTGTAAGCTCAAGAGAGCTTTGTATGGATTAAAGCAAGCTCCAAGGGCATGGAATTATAGGCTTGTAAAATTCTTGAACGATCTTGGATTTCAAGCATCAAAGGCAGATAGTAGCTTGCTAGTCAAAGCAAGTGAAGATGGGTTCATTTATGTTTGTATTTATGTTGATGACATAATACTTACAGGAACAGATGATAAAGGAATACAAATGATCAAGAAGCAGATGGAGAAAGAGTTCAAAATCAGTGATTTGGGGAACCTATCATTCTTCTTGGGAATGGAGATTTCTTATACTCAACATGGAGTATATGTGACCCAAGAAAGGTATCTTAAAAATTTGCTAACCAAATTTAAAATGGAAGATTGCAGGGTTGCACCTACACCTTTGGAAGTGAATCATAAATTGTCTAGGTTTGGAGGAGAAGAGTTTAGAGATATGAAACTCTATCAAAGTTTGGTTGGTAGCTTGATTTATGCTACATTAACAAGGCCTGATTTGTCATATGCAGTTGGTGTGCTTTCACAATTTATGCATTGTCCTAGAAAGGAACATTGGATTGCAGGACAAAGAGTACTTAGGTACATCAAGGGTACACTCAGAGAAGGGTTGTACTATGGATTTACTTCTGATACAAGAGTAAAGATATATAGTGATGCAGATTGGGCAGGTAATGTGGATGATAGAAGATCAACACATGGATACTTGTGTTATGTAGGAGACAAATTGATTTCATGGTGTTCTAAGAAGCAACATACAGTTGCTTTGTCATCTACAGAGGCAGAATATAAAGGTATGGTGGAAGCTGCAAAGGAGGTAATATGGCTAAAGACACTTATGAAAGTTTTTGATGTTGTTCAAAGTACTCCTATTGTTTGTGGAGACAACATGAGTTCTTTATACTTGGCAGCTAATCCTGTGTTTCATGCTAGAACTAAGCATATTGAAATACAGTATCATTTTCTGAGAGAGAAGGTCATTGAGAAGGAGATTGAAGTCATACACACTCCCACAAAAGATCAAGTTGCAGATATGATGACAAAAAGTCTAGATGGACCAAAACTACAAAGATTCAAGGATATGGCAGGAATCAAGAAGATAGAGAAGAATCTCAATTAATGATTGAGGGGGAGCTGTTGGTGTATAACAATCATCAATTGAAGGATTATGAAGAAAAGAAGTCAAGGAGTCAAGAAGAAAATAAATTCAGAAGGTTGAAGGAAGGACATATTCTGAAAATCCAAAGATATGTACACATATGTACATTAGCTGACTTATACTTTTGTCTAGTCATACACTTGTATATATTCATCTATAAATATGTTGGGAAATGTCGGGCAAAGAGAGCAGAAGAAGAATAGAGAATAGGTAGAGAGGAATGAGTTGTAAGATGTGTCATTAGACACATGGAAAGTGAGTGAATTGTCTATCCTCACTTAGATGTAATCTTTCTGAAGAAATCGAGAAAACTTGCGCCCGATGTTTTGCTGTTTGTTCTTTCTGTGTTTAATCTTTTGAGAAATCCTTCTGCACATATCTAAGTCCATAGCTAATCTATCTATGGCTAGAATTTGAGAGGTTAATTGCAATCAGGCTGAGAGAATTTTGTTTAGGAACATTCATATGTGAAAATGTTCTAAGAGTCGTCAGAACTCGCGCACATTTCATCTTCAAAGAAATGGTCATTGCTCAGTCCACAGTGTAAAGTTTTACACAAGTGAGGGCTCAAAATCTAAGTTGGAAGGTAAGCCATCTATAGCTAAAAGATCTTGATCAAACGGGATTTACTTTGGGAGAACCAGTGTTAAGAAGTTGCAGGTGTCAAAGTCGCCATTGCAAAGAAGCTGTTTCAGACATAGGTAAAGTGTTTCACACATTTCTCAGTGTGTACTCAATCATTTTGAGAAATTTAACTTGATAAAGTTGCGCAATCTCAAGGCGAAGTGTTGTGCAAAGTTTTGTCAAAAACTTTACAGAATTGATTAGTCAATGAGTGTTTAATCTGCAGCAGACTTTTCTGAAGAAGTTGAATTTTTCAGAATAATCAATTTTCTGATAAATTGGTGATTGATCTTTAAATTTGGTGGAGTCTAAGGTTAATCTTGATATAGAGGTGATCTAAATTCAAGGTTAACTTGTTCTTTTGGAGATTAACACTCTCCATCATATGTGATGGTATGGAAGAATGAAAGAAAGGTAAATTTACATTAGAATTGTTTCTTTAAGTTTTGTGAGTTCTATTCGTCATAGCCGTCTTCTTCTTGCAATTAAAATAACTAAAGATTAGTGAAATGGTGAGAAAATATATTTCTTGTTTTTTCTTATGTTTGGAGTTGTATACAAGGATCACCGAGTGAAAGAATGTATGAGATTATATGTGCATATTTGGGGAGATAAACAATGTATTTACTGATTATTTAAATATGATTGGGAAGCTGTGGGTAGGGCATCTCAAGACAAGGGAGCCGACATAAGGAATGAGAGCAAAGAGAATGGCCAAGCAAGCAAAGCAGTCAAAGAAGATCCGGAAAATAGGTCATGCAATTTTTGAGATAACTCCCTTTTAATAGTGATTTTCATCACTACATGAATATTGTAAATACAATTTTTGGTAGATTAGACTCCATTTTTTTCAAGCTGAGGAGTCCTCAAGCTTGAGGAGTATTAGAAGTATTTATGTACCAATTTTCATAACTTTTAGAGCTCATTTGAGCCTCCAAAATAGCCTAGGAACCTAATTTTTAAATAGGCTGGACAATAGGTCTGGACAAGGCCACTAGCTAGTCAAAAACTATAAAAGGAGCTAGAGAGCTCATTTTGGGAGAGAAAAAATTGTAGTTTGAATTAAGAAGAGCTCTTGTAATTGTCTTTTGATCTTAATCAAAGTTTCCATTGTGCCACTCTTTGTTCTTACCTGTGTGCACATGTGCATGTATGTGTGTGCATGCTTGTGTGCCTCTCCATCACCACTTGTGCACATCACTTGCTCGAGGTCTTCATACCATCCTCATGTCTTCCCGGATTGACATTAAAGGAGGTGCTACTCACCACGGAGCTACACAAAATTTTGGTGCCGTTGCCGAGGATCGAGCTTTGAGGACGATCGTGTGATGGTAAGACGTAGAGTAGAGATGTTGGAACAGTAGTAATGCATTTTCTTTTACTTGTTTTTACTTAAAGTGTGGGAATTCACTCAAGTATTCTTGACAACGTGATATCAGACAAGAGCATAAACGTGATAACCTACTAAAAAAGAACCAAGTGACTTATACAAACTGATCTGCAATGAGGTTGTACTTGGGGTAAATTGGGGTTGTTCAATCAGACATATGAACCTTAGATCAGGATGACATGTAGGGAGAGATAGACAAAGCCTTAGGTCTTCAAAGGCTAGTGTCAATCACACTGCTAGGTCTTGGGCCCAATAGTTGAGCAATTATCCGCACTACCCTAGCTCTGAAACTACCAAATCAAGATGTCTTGTGGTATGAAGAGACCCACAGGAAGTTTAGGGGTGGCTTACTTAGAGAAAACCCAAAGGTCCTTACAAAACTCAACTTGAATACATTAGGACCAACCGATTAGGTGCTCGCATCTATGAGGACATTCTAAGAAGATCTGTTGTCCAGATTAAAAACCCAGATCAACCCACTGGACTAGAACATACAATCGTCAAATTTGAGAATGGTGCATGCATAGATAAAGAAGTTACAATGTACGTAGTCACCAACCAACCGGATAGAACTGATGAATTTGGTAATGTGATTCTAGAGATAGACTTAGGTGACATAGAGTAAGGGAACTTAGGAAGAGAGCCCAAAACTCCTCGAGGCAAATCAGTCCTGACTAGAATCATCAGTCTAGAGTGGGTTCCCCAAGACAATAAGAGCATAGATCTGCTCTTAAACTGAGAGACTAATGAAGCTTTTTGGAGGTATAAGCCTAACCAACCTAATGAAGTAGGAATGCTCACAATCTATGAGTTTAAAGATCTTGATAGCCCACACAAAGTGACCCATTTAGACAATATTTCAGAGAGGATCTTTGTGGTCTCAGAGCATGCTAGACATGCCTACACTTGGAAGGGTGAATTTTTTTCCCCCAACCAAGATCTAATGTCTGTTTTGGTCACCAAGGAGTTGGAACATCCCAAGCTCATGGAGCTCAAAGGAACAAGAGTAGAGATAGGCCAGAAGAAGCTTTGCTAACCCATTGGGAAGAGAAAGAATGAGAACGGAGGCTGATGGAATGGAAAATGAGGGACATAGAGAGCCAAGGAATCAAAGAAATGCACATGAATTCCCTCTGCCAAGTCCTAGAGAATACACTAGGACCTTGAGGCCTACACAATTGGTTAAGTCCATGAAGAATTGCTTCGATGGCATAGGAGACCCGTATGACCATGTAGCAGAGTCTAGGCAAGTTTTGAGAGTTGAACAAGTTGAAGACTTGTTCACTCAAAAAAATGCTTTTGGCCTAACTCTCAAGAATACTGCATTGACTTGGTTTCAACTGCTTCACCAATTCAATTCAGAAATATTGATCAGCTTCTCGAACCATTCATCACTGAGTTTTCTAAGAGTGGCATCTGACACAACACCTCCTCACTGATCCATAACTTCAAACAAACACCTCAAGAGATAGTCAGACGTGTAGGAAGAAGATTTAGGCAATACCTAGAGAGATGCCGTGTGCCTAAGTTACCCACACCAGCCAAACAAGTGGCTTTATTCTTAGATGGATTGTTCAATATCAAATTGAGATCTTATGTGTACTTGAAGGACCCTAGAACCATAGAAGAGTGTGTACGCATGTGCATCAACATTGAGGATAACCTAGGGGAGGAATTAGAGCTTTCAAAATCTACAGAGATTCAGATAGCTCTACTAGCCTCAACTCAAATCCATCCACATCTATTGAGGAACTTGTAGAGAAGGTAGCTCAAAAGTTAGGAGTCTCTAGCAAACAAATACCGAGATTTGCCCCAGTGAAACGATGTTATACTTGTGGAGGAGACCATATGGCTAATGTGTGCCCTATCATGGATGAACCCCAAGTGAACCCTAAAAACCAATACTACGCCAAAGAAAGGAGATATACCAACCACACTACACAAGATTTCCCATATAATAAACAAGTTGTTAGACAAAATTATCCTTAGTCGTATCCACAACAAGGAAAATACCAGAATCAATATCCACAATAGCAGTATGGTAGGCCCCAACAACCCTATTAACCACTCTATCAGGCTCAACAAAGGCTTGAGCTTGTGTTAGCTCAACGACCTACCCCTCCAACCAATGTGATTCTAGTGAACTATGCAATTGTAGAAGAAAATCTGAATAGAGCCTTAGTCCCAGTAACACTATTTCTTTTAGAAAGTGAACCAAGTGATCATAGTTTTGACTCTACTCATATTGACAGCCCACAGGCTTACTACATGCAGTCACCTGAGCATATTGAGTCATATTATCATGAAGACCCAAGCGAACCTAGTTGGGAGCCAGAGTATGCAAATGTCATGTACGCAAACCCCAACTCTAGACCCCAACCTAGGCAGATAAGACCTCCATTTCCTAGAGGACCATGCTACCGATGTCAGAGAGATCACCTCGTTCATGATTGCCCTATGCTTGCACCTACACAACCCCAATCGGTGACAATTCAAGGTTTTTCTCTAGATTGTGGGAAGGAGCACCTATTACGAGATTGTCCGAGGAATCCTAAGAATATGCCAAACATCACTCCTATCAACGTCATTGGGTTAGTGGTAGACTCCATGGGAAGTGTGACTTCCACTGCCCCAATGCAAGTGGTCACTAGAGCTCAGGCATTACAACAGACCCAAGGCTTAGGCTAGGAAAAGAGTTCCGCGGTTAGTGAGACTGAGAGACTAACTAAGAAAATTCTAGATGGATTTAAAAATCAAAAGGAACTCAGATGGATCCATAAACATGTATAAAGTTAGGCTCGTGGCTAAGGGTTTTGCACAAACCCAAGGAGTAGATTATGAAGAAACTTTTTCACCTATGGCTAAGATTCCAACCATCAGAGTATTCGTAAGTGTAATGCATCTAGAAATTAGAATATGTATCAACTAGATGTGAAAAATGCTTTTCTCAATGGGTGGATTTCAGAGGAGGTTTACATGGCTCAACCTCTTGATTATGAAGCCCCAAACAAGGTAAATCATGTATGCAAATTGAACAAAGCTCTTTATGGCTTGAAGCAAGCACCTAAGGCATGGAATCACAAGTTAACAAGCTATCTTCAAGACCAAGGATTCATGATGAGCAAGGCATATTCTTCTCTGTTTGTGAAGATGAGTAATTTAGAAATGATATATTTATGTGTATATGTGGATAATATCATTCTTACAGGTAGTGATGCCAATGGCATCAAAAAAATAAAAAACCAAATGATGCAAGAGATTAAGATGAGTGACCTAGGGTTTTTGAAATATTTTCTTGGACTTGAGTTAGTATACACTAACTCTGGATTCTACACCACTCAAAGGAAATATGTGTAGGACATGTTGAAGAAGTTCCACTTTGAGAATGAAAAAGTAGCTAGCACTCCTATGGAGGTAAATCATAAATTAAGTGCTTATGGTGAAGGTAATGTGGATCTCCCAATATCCTTTGCTAGTAGATAGTTGAATTCAGCTAAACAAAAGTATACCACAACCGAAAGAGAAGGATTAGGCATGGTATATGCCGTAAAAAACTTTAGGCACTATTTGATTGCAAATAGTTTTAAGTTTTTTATAGACCATCAAGCATTATTATATCTAGTGAACAAACCATGCAATATTGTCAGATTAGTAAGATGGTTCCTCTTACTAATGGAATACAACTTTGAAGTTGTGGTTAGGAAAGGTTGGGCTCACCTTAGGGTAGATCACCTTTCTAAACTAACTTTTGGAGAGTCCCCTCAAGGAGTATCAGACGAGCTTCCTCATGCTTACTTGTTCAATCTAGAAGTAGTGCTTGAGTGGGCTAAGAATATAGTGCCTACTCTAACATTTGGACACAAACACCCTACATTGAAAACTAGAGACAAGGATGTGGTTAGATCTCAAAAGTACCATATAATGGCAGGAAGCATGTACAAGCACACCACTCAAGGCATACTAGCTTGCTATATAGACGAGGATGAGCACGCCAAATGGTTGCAATTAGCACATGTAGGTTCACTACAGCAACACTATTCGAAACACAGAACCCTTCAAACTCTACAAAGATTAGGGGTATATTGGCCAACAATGGAAGCATATGTGCACAAATTATGCAAAAAATGCCCAATCTACAGCACTAGACCTCCAGTGGAACATGCCACTCTTTATTGAGTGTCTTTAGTGCCAGATTGGAGTGGATCATTAGTAGTCTTCTTGAGGATGAAAACCTTCCCCCAAGATATGACATTGGCTAGACAAAGGAGCTTAGAACAGGAGGCACTAGACTAGTCAATCATTGGAGATAATTTATACAAGCAGGGTAAAGATGGGTACCTCAAACTGTGTGTCCATGAGAGTGAATATCTCAAGATCTTGGAAACTACTCACCAAGGTGTAGCAGGAGGACACTTCGGACCAGACCGTGTGATTATGGCAATTCTATTTGCAGGCTTGTGGTGGCCAACCCTTCACATGGATGCACATACCTATGATAACAAAAGGTGTGATCGAAGTACGTAAATCAGTTAACATGTCGTTTGGTTCTGTGGAGTATGTTTGGCACATCATAAGTGAATTGTCATAAGTGAATTCTACAGTTTGAAGAGTATAGTTGTTGCACAATTCCAATTTGATTCAAGACAGCCATAAGTCTTTACATCCAGTATATGAGAAGTATACGAGAAAACTTGTGAACAATCTTCTAAAACTAAATTGTATTCACGATATTTCTCATATCAAGATAGAATTAACTTTGAGCCTAGCATAGATGTTGAAGCTTTTACCTTCAGATGTTGGATGACAAGAGCACAATGTCTGAATATATGCAGATCATAGTCACGTCCTATTTCAACCAGATGAATCATAGATTAAGCCAAGAAATTGTCAGAAGGGCATCTAATGTCTCAGAAATTTTCTTGCACAATCCTTTTTCCTTCCATCATTCCAGCAAGGACCTCCTTCTTCATCACAGACTCGGCTCAATCTATATTTTTTGAAGCAACTGTAGGTCTTCTCGTCATCAAGTTCACCATTAGGCATTGGAGCATTAGGTTCAAGAATGTACCAGACGTACAGATGTGCCTCAAAATATTTGAACTCATGCTTGTCATATTTTGTACATTCAAAAATGTTAGAGAGCCTCACCTCTCAGCCCTAGGTTTTAACGAAGGCAACCTCGATCTAGTATATGATATGAGCACCACCCCATCCGTAAATGGTGTATATGCATGGCACGCTCGTGTCAAATATCTCCCAGCATGCTTCAAATAGACATGAAAAGAAATGTTTGTCACAAGATTCAGGGAGTTTCACTCAAAAATCTTCATTCCCAGTCCCTCTCATCTGTTACACTTATTTGTTGTGGAACAGGTCCTACACTCAAACAAGGTGTGTATGCCACATCTAGAATAGTCGATTGGGACCCTTTACTCACAGATCTAGCAAGAGTATTGAGGCTCGAGGAACATCACTTGGCCACAGATGTGGTCGAATATTACATCAAACACTCAGCTTAGCAAGGGTCTATCAGAGACGACAGGCGCAAGAGAGGGGGGAGTGTTGGCAGCAGTCATGGCATCTGAAGACAAGGCAGCTCATGTAAGGAATCAGAGCAAAGAGAAGGGCCAAGCAGGCAAAGGAGTCAAAGAAGATCCCGCAAATAGGCCATGCAATTTTCTAAATAACTCCCTTTTAATAGTGATTTTCATCACTACAGGAACATTGTAAATATCTTTTTTGGTAGATTAGACTTCATTCAAGCCGAGTCCTTGAGCTTGAGGAGTATTAGAAGTTTTTATGTACCAATTTTCATAATTTTTAGAGCTCATTTGAGACTCCAAAATAGCCTAGGAACCTAATTTTAAACTAGGCCGGACACTAGGTCTAGACAAAAACTATAAAAGGAGCTAGAGAGCTCCTTTTGGGAGAGAACAAATTGTAGTTTTAACTAAGAAGAGCTCTTGTAATTGTCATTTCATCTTAATCAAAGTTTCCATTGTGCCACTCTTCGTTCTTACCTGTGTGCGTGTGTGCATGCTTGTGTGCCTCTCCATCACCACTCGTGCACATCACTTGCTTGAGGTCTTCATACCATCCTCATGTCTTCTCGGATTGACATTATAGGAGTTGCTACTCACCACTGAGCTACAGAAGCTTTCAAAGAGTACTATATCCTTGTAAAGGCATTGGCAAAAAACACACCTTTTTACTTAAAAATGTATTGAGATAATATTCTATACATAAGAGATCATGTGGCTATTTTTTAGTTTCCTAATTACATGAAATTATAGATAGTGAAGGAAAAGGTTAATGGGAGTGAGGAGAAGGATCAATGATTCTTGAAAAAACAAAAACTTCAAATAGGAATCTCATATGGGAGTTGCATTCTCTTTAGTGGGAGATCACAATTTTCAACAAAGATATTTCGACTTGCATACTGCGTTTTCTACATAGTTCTTGGAAATTTTGAGTGCCAAAATTTTTATGGAGTGCACTAAGGTGCATACACCATTTGCAACATCATTAAATTCAATTCCTTAATCTTAGGAAAACTTTTAGGATCGCTTCCATCGTGAAAGCACCTAATTGGAATTGGTCATTCCATTTGCATGTGGATGCATTGAACTATGCCATAGGATGCATTCTAATGCACTAAACCCTATATAAAAATATGGACCTCCATATAGGTTATGTTACTAGATAGATAATATTGGAATAAAGGAGTTTATATGACCACTGAACATGAAGGTTTAGGAATGGTTTATGCCATTTAGAAGTTCAAACACTATCTAGTTGTCAAGAAATTTAAAGTTTTCATAGATCACCAAGCTCTTTTATACATTTTGAACAAGCCATGTGCAACAAGGTGGTAAGTTCAACGATTCCTACTTCTCATGGAATTTGTTTTGAGGTATAAATGAAGAAAGGAAACACACGCATATGTGTTGTCATCTATCCCAACTAACGACTAATGTACCTATAGAAGTTGATGATCTACCTAAATCTTACCTATTCAACTTGGATGCAGTACCCAAATAGTAATGATTCTAAAATTTTGGATCACATCATGAGATCATTACTAAAACCCCATAATTAGTTTAGAAAACCGCAAAATTTTAATTATCATAGGAATTCATACTAAAAACTTTTCCAAGAAATACTCCTTTGTTGTTTCAATGAAGACAAAAGCTAGATCTAATAAGAAAAGCTCATCCAGGCGTGTTTGGAAAACATTGATCTTAAAGGAATAAACTATAAAATCTCAAAAAATATGGATTTTATTGACTAAAATGGAGGAGGACATACACAAACACACAAAAGCAAGTGAAACCTAAAATTCTCATTTATAACATGTGACTTTGTATCAAGTCAAAATGGCACTTGAATGGGGTAAGCCCATAGTACAATGCTTATAACAAAAAAAGTACCTTGCAAATGTTAGCATAGAAAGAATAAGAGTGTTGGAAAAGGTATGCTCAGAAGTATAGGTGTAGCTAGTACAAGAAGTCATAGAAGAAGAGGAAGTACATAAGAAGAAGCCTCATTGTCTTTTTCCAAAAGTTTCATTATATAAAGCAATTAATTTTATCATTATCCATTCCTATATAATACTATTATGAGAAGATTTAACTCTGTTTTATTCACGTCAATGGAGTCCTTGAGTTTCAAGACTTTAGATACAACCCATGTAAAAAAAATCATATTTTTTGGAGCCCATTTGGATTGTCAAATGAGCTTAGGAACCTAATTCTTAACCATGCAAGAGATTAGATGTAAAAACAACCAAAAGTGATTAAAAAACTATAAATAGAGCATTTGAGCTAAATTTCAAAGGTTGTTTTTTTAGAGGAAAGAAAAGATCTCTTGTAATCTTTATACTCTCAATGCAAAGATTCCATTTTTCAATTTCTTTCCTCTTCCTTGTGCATGTGTGTGCGCATCTCTTTGAGTGTCACATGCACATTTGCATGCATCACTTGTTCACAATCATCATGTCACCCTCATGTCTTCATGGTTGATAATGTAAGGTAGGATCATACATGATGGTTGGCGCTCACCATTGTTCTACATTGGGACTCCGGACACCTTTTGTTTGTGATAGGGAAAGTAAACCATGAGAGAGACCTTGATAGCACCAATGCAATTCCAAAAAAAAGAAATTGTTCCATCAGGTTAGATGGCCTCCATCGCAATTGATGCTCTAACGTTGTAGTCCATGACTATCACGATAGACCTGGGCTATCATCGACGTAGCACCCCTATATCACGATAGATTAACTACCCAATAGAGGGCATCTATTGCAATAGATGCCCTCTACTGTGGTAGTGCCTTCCATTGTGAAAAACCTTGTTTGTCAAGAATATGAACGACCTAGCTATCCTAGCTTACAAATCAACCATGAGGAAGAGAGGGACAAAGAAGAAGAGCTCGATTGCCCTAGTTATACCAATGCAATTAGAGGAATACATGAGAGAATAGTTTTTGTTGAAGCTCCCACACAATGAGACAATGAAATAAGCCGTTTATTCTTAGAACAATAAGTGTAGAATAGATAATAGAACAATAATTTGTGCAACACAAAGACCCTCTCACTACCACCGACACTTCTAACATACATGACCTCGCTAAGTCCAAACCATCCACCTCCCCACCACCCTACGAGGCTCCCAATGATCAATCCTTAATGGATTTGTACTACCCGTGCCAATCCTAAACTTATTTACCCTTGGCACCCTAATTTGCTTTGACTTCAAAGGATGTTTCTTATTACTTCTTGCACATATTAACAACCAAACATTGATGACATCATGTATAAATAGTCATAATTATTTCATCAGCTTCTCCTTCATCTTTGTTCACCACTTTTCCCATCCCCTTCACCACTTTCTCAACAACTCCACTTCATGACACCATAGATCACAATGACCCTCTTTAGTACTGCACACTAAAATTCATATTGTTTTCACAATCATGACCACTCACTCACTGACAATGGAGGCCATGGACATCTTATCCTGTCAAAAATTGATCCACATGGATCAGGCCATTTGATCTAGAGGGATCATTGATCCACATGAATCATTGATCCACAGGGATCATTGATCCACATGGATCATTGATCCACAGGGATCAGTCTATTTGATTCATAGGGATCATACCATGTGTGTGGAGGACAAGGGCCAGCTAACCAAGGTCCCAAGCTGGGGGGATACCCTAAGGTACGTTGGTAGTAATGGGAAGTACTTGAATAGTAATGGGAATAAGTGTTGCATGATAGCCATTTTTAGAGTGCAAGAGGGTAAATATGGATGAGAGGTGAGTATCTTTCTAACAATTGGCATTAGAGCTTTGCATTTTGTCTTCTTCATCATTGTTTTTTTTTGCTCATCGTCTTCCTTGTCAATGTCTTGATTGGGGATTGCTATCATAATCGGGTGTTCTTCATCAACCGTTCTCTACAACAGCAATTTTGTGGAGCAAAAGAAAGTCTTCCTCTCTAGTTCTTGAAGTTCTTATAGCACTCATCTATTGTGTGATTAGACATTCCACATATATTGCATGGGGAAGAGTTGAAAGGTCTCCCCCTACCTTGCTTACCTCCTCTACCCCTTCCTGTTGAGTTCCTACCTCTCCCTACATAGTGAGCTTGAGAAGTAGTATCTTCATCTTCAACCTTTTTGCTCTTTCCTTTATCTTTAGACTTTTCATTATTTGTATAGAGGGCAGAAGAATTGTTACCTCTTGATGGTTCTCCATTTTTGTTGAGCTTTTCTTCATGGGTAAAGAGTTGTCCCATGAGAATGGTAAGATATGGGATTTGCATGTCCATGTAAAGGTCTATAACAGTTGTGAAAGCTTCCCACGTATCATCTACCTTGATGCCATTGGTTATGTGTCTCACTATTTGCTCCTCTTCAATCTCCTCTCCTATGCTTGCCAATTGATTAGCCACATCTTTTACTTTGGTTACATACTCTGAAACATTCTGCTTGGGTTGCTTCTTTGAGTAGTAAACTCAATCCACAATTGATTTTTTCTAGCTCTTGTATTGCAAGAAAAATATGAAGATAATGTATCCCAAGTATCTTGGGAAGTTTTACAATTCCTAATGTGAGGAAGAAGGAAGTCAGAAATAGAGTAAAGTAGATATGATCTTGCTAAAGCATCTTTGGCACACCATGAGTTGAGTCTTTCTAGCTCCTCTCTTGTAGGTTGACCTTTGCTTCTGAATATGGGCATCTATTCATCTCCTGATATGTATCCATAGAGACTCCTTCCTTGTAGATAGGTCTTCCTCCTCAAGGACCATGCTGGATAATTATTCCTATCCAATTTATCAATGCAAGAAGGGAAACCATTGCCCATTTTACCTTAACTTGCTTTGATACCACTGTTGGAAGAAATGGATGGATACCTCAAGGAAGTGAGGTAGTACTGCTAAAATCTGCTTTATACCTGCCCTAAATCACTTTAGATTTTGATAGTAGGGCCTTTTAGCTTGCAAATGACAACAAAGAAGTACCTATGTACTTTGGAGTTGATCCTTCAAACAATTGAATCAAAACAGACTACTTCACAAATAGCTTGTCTCACAAAAATTGCTATCTTGGTCCACACACCTTCTGGTTCTCTTGCTCAGTGCTCACAATAAAGTAGCAATTGATTAAATTCCTTTTGAGGAAATTTAATTAGCTTTGATAGCTGGTGATTACAAGTGGAATCATCTAAAATAGCAAACTATGCACTGAGAAATCAATTTAACAATCCAAGGCTTACCCCCGATTTTTTAAGGACTAAGTAGTAAATAACCAGTGAGCAGTTCAATGGTGATTTCTCCCAAATGGATGAACCAAATGTAATGAAACTTTGATAGCATAAAATAGATTTCAAGACGGTTCCAGGAAGCTATAGATCATTCAAACAAAACAGGTTGAGAAATCACTGAGATATGATCAAACAAAGTTCACTATTCTAAGTAGTCATAGCAGAGAAGTAGACAGAGATGACCAATGATGTATATCTATTATAGCACATGATTATACAAAATAATTGGCATTAAAATGATGCACAATGATAGTATTCTAAGTGAGATATGGTGTAAGACACTTAGCTACTGCAAATGATGGTGAAGAAAACTATCAAAGGAGCTCTCAGGCAGCGAGTTATAGAATGTCTTTTATAAGAGAACTTTTTCTCAAGTTTGAATTTGAATTACAAACTTGGATCCAACTAAAACATATCTCCTCTAATCTAGGAGATATTCTCTCAATCTAAAATTGTAACCAATATTCTATCTAACTCCACAAGTTATAGCCTTTTACAAGATTCTCTCAAGGATTTGTCCTTTTACAATTGGTAATTGATCAAGTATTACAAGCCAAGGTTCTCATGCTTCATCAAGCCAAATGTGAGGGCTTGTATGTTTGCACCAACACTTTAGTGGGACACCTATTAAGTACATATGATGCACACATGACAACCTCAAGCCAGAAACTATGTGGTAAAGCCCAACTCTTGACCATACAACTCCCCATCTCCATGAGTGACCTGCTCTTTCATTTAGCAACTCCACTCTGTTGAGGTGTATATAGCACCGTACACTGATGTTTAATCCCATGTTCAGCCAAAAATGCATTAAAGTGAGAAGACATATATTCCCCGCCTCGATCAAAATTGAGGGTGCCCATTTTACATGTTGATAGATTTAAGCCAAAACCAAAAACTCTTTGAAGCACATGAACACTTCAAGCTTTTCTTTCAATGGATATACCCATGCATGCCTAGAAAAATCATCAATGAAAACCACAAAGTAAAGATAGTTTCCAAAAGAGGGTGTGTGCATAGGACCAGAAACATCACTGTGAACAAGCTACAATTTCTGAGCAGCTCGAATTGAACCATCTTTTGGAAAGGCGAAACACTACATTTTGCCCAAAATGTAGTCTTCACATACATGTTTCTAGGTGCCTCAAGTTTGGGCAAAGAGGACACCATTTCAGATTTTTGTAGGCATAGAAAACTAACAAAATTGAAATGACCAAAGCATGCATGCCAAAGCTTTGCATCTAAAATAGCTTGAGAATTATGTTCTGCACATGTTGAATCATTCATAGATTTTTCATAGTCGATGAGCTTATACAGCCCATGACATAAAATGTCAGAAGCAATAATCATGTTGCTCTTTGATAGATCATGAACTGTACATCTATCATCAACAAATTTCACAACCAAGAAAATGTTTGCTAATGCAAAAATTGATAACAGATGTTTCTTGGTCCCTGGCACAAATAAAGCATCCAACAAAGTGAAAGAACTACCATCAACAATAGTTAGAATGATCTTATCTACTCCCATGACAGGAAAAGAGGATTTGTTGGTGCATGTGACAATATTCCTTGTAGGGGCAAGCATGCATTGCAAGGTAATATGTTTGGTAGCCCAACTATCAAAGTACCAAACATGTGAGTCTACTGCAAACATACACTATTTAGGAGAAGATGGGTCGAAATCGCAAACAGTAGTAAACACCCATTCTTGATTCTGTACAATGTTAGCAGACTCTATTTTTGGTGTAGAGGCCTCTACAACAACCATTTGAGCCTCTTTTTTCTTTGCCTCTTTTGTAGCCAGTTTTGGATAGTTCTTTATGACATGATCATTTCCTTTATAGAACTTACAAAAGAATTTTTGCTTTTTTGATTTTTTCTCATCTTTGTCATCCTTCTTCGAATCTGTAGCATTTGCAGATTTCAGCTTACTAGTAGATGAGCTCCATTTACCTTTGCCCTTCTAACTAGCCAAGAAAGCTTGATCTGCAACACACATAATGGACCTCTTCTGCCTAGACTAATCTTACTGTAACGAAACATAGAATAACTCCTCAAATGAAAAGGCATTTGGATTGCCTTTCATCATCAAATGAAGAGTAGAAGCAAAACTTTGATATGAATTAGGAAGAGCATTCAGAACGATCTACACAAGTGAGCTATCTGGTATAACTTCATTAGTAGAAATCAATTGTTCCTTCAAGTCTTTGATCTTTGTTAGAAAACTATCCATAAAATCACCTTCATGCATATGCTCACTCTCCAACTGTTTTTGGAGGTAAGCAACACGATCCTCATTCCTAGCCTAGTACAATGTGGTAAGTGTATCCCAAGCATCCTTAGCTATTCTGCAAGAGGGAATGTGAGGAATAATGGCACATTCGGCTATCAATGCATGTGTGTGAGCATCTCTGCCATCCCAATGAATTTGCTCTATAGTAGGTGCAACAGAAACCACAACACGAATAGGAATCTGAAGAATATTAGCATCATTAACCCCATCCACATCAGCTTCAATACCTGTATTTGCAGGTGTAATAGGAAACTTTTTCAACACCCTGCACAATGTTCCATAGTCCTTTTGCAGCCAATACATGTCACATCATATAAGCCCACAATAGGTAATTGGTATCGTTCAACTTATCCTCAATTGCCAACATACAGAATACATCACTACTTTCAGCCATGGCCACTGACTAAAATACCCTGATGCAAAGAAATGGCTGTATCTGAAAAAGTTGAGCAAAACTACATTGACGAGTTTTGCTAGGCCTGTAGTAGACTCTGAGATGCTTATACTGGCAAAACAAAACCTATATATATCTTTGGCACAAAAAGACAAAATAGCCTGCACAACACCTGCTCTAATACCAATTGTTGGAGTTAGACATTTGTAGAAGCCTGCGAACAACACAAGGAAGAAGAAGCTTGAAGCACAACACACAATATTGAATGTATTTGTTGGAACAAGTCCAAAAGATGGCTTGAGTCATCAAAAGACCTAGAGACTTGAAGGAAATGTCTAGTCTTTGTAAAGTTCATTTGTGAACTATCTTTTGTAATTTTTGAGTACTTACTTGATGTAAAAAGTGAAAGCATCTAAAGTGGTTGAGTCCACTTAATGAAAAGGAAAGGAGAAGCCACGACTTTGTGATTGAAGGTAGTTGGAGAATCAAATCAATTACAAAAAGATTGGAGAGTGATTTTAAGTGAGATTCAAATTCAAATTTGGGCTCGGAATATCACTATAAATACATGACCTTCTAGTCGTGTTTTTTTAGTACCTCCATGAGCTTCCATTTATGCCATATCAAAGTTTGGGTTCAAGGCACACATATGTATCAGTAACTCCATTGTATTTTACAATCAATATACTTTTAGTTTCATGATCATTTGAGCTCATATTTTCATGCTTTTGTGAAGTGTACTGTTCACTCCCATATCTCTAAGTTTTCTCAATCAGATTGTAGAGATGATTTCTGTGCATCATTTTCAATGATTTAAGTTGATAAAGTTTTCTCTTTAATTCTACTTTATAGTCACAAATTTTCATTGCAATTGACTGTTTCAATCGTGAGCTATGCTCATTTGAAGTCACCTATATCTCTTCATATTCTACTTCTCTATTAGCACTCCATCAGATCAGTGTTGCTACAAAATGTCATAATCATTGCATCTTGGAATCTAGAGATATGCTCACGGGTCTGAGAATGACTACAACCCATGAAAATCTGGGTGATGCTACTTGTTAAATACTTTTCTCTTTACGTGGTCCATCACTTTTTATGAAATAACTCTTGATTGTTAGCTTACTAAGTTATTAAGATTTCCCCAAAAGGAACTAAGTTAATTACTATTGTGGCCAGAGAATTGCTCAAAACACTGAGCAGGTGTATGAACATAAATAGCAAGTTTTTTGTTCTTGAATCCACTCCAACTTATCTGTCTTGATTCATCCTTCTGAGAGTGATCTTCCAAGGTACATACGGTGTCTAATACATCCTTTGCAAGCTAAAAGGCCCACCACATATCTCTGGACTTCATTTTTGGCTGGTGTAGTGCAAAGTTTTTGCAGCACCATTTCATCTTCACCAAGTACAAATCCATCTCTTCATAGTGGTATCAGAGCAAGGTTGGACAACATGGCAGATGGATTTCCTTCATCAATTGCCAAATTGGATAGAGGTAACTACTCAGCCTGGTCATTAAGGATGGAAGCTTATGTTCAAGGAAGGAATTTATATGGTTATATAGCTAGAGATAAAGTTATGCCAAGTTTCAGGAACAAAGGTCAACCAACATAAGAAGAGCAAGAAAGATTGAGCACATGGTGCTCTAAGGATTCACTTGCAAGGTCTTATCTCCTCAACTCTATCTCATATTTTTTGTTGCCTCACATTAGAAGTTGTAAAACATCTCAGGAAGTTTGGAATGCACTTTAAGCCTTCTTCTCTTCAAGTACAAAGGCCAAGAAGCATCAACTATGGTTGGATTTCACAACTCTCAAGAAAGCTCCCAACAAAATGTGATTGATTTTGTCACAAAACTCAAGGACATAGCAGATCAATTGGGTAGCAGTGGTGAGGTAATAGATTAAGAAAAAATTGTAAGACAAGTCATCAATGGCTTGAAGGCAGAAAGGAAATGTCAAAGCACGTGATGGAAACATCAACCTACTCAGTAAGGTACTCTATGTCCCTACCATTACAAATAATTTGATAAGTGTTGGGCAGATAGTAGAGAAACGGTTGCAAGTGAGGTTCACAAGAGGAGGAGCATTTGTTGAGGATCCAAGCTAAGGATTTAGGAGAATTTCAAAAGGTGAGAAGATAGGTAGATTGTTCACATTTGAATTACAAGACACTAGAAACATTGCCCTCTTTAACTATGGTAGTCAAACACTCACCGAATTGGAAGTATGGCACAAAAGGTTAGCACATATTGGTGAAAGATCATTAAAGCAAATTTGTAGGGACCAAAGTGTACTTGGACTCCCTAACTTGTCAAAACAACATATAATTTGTAAGTGTAGTGCATGTCGATTTGGAAAGTCTCACAGGTTACCATTCATGAAGAAAGGATATATGCATGGAGATCTATTGGATTTGGTTCATACAGATGTATGGGGACCTAGCAAGGATGATTCAATATCTAGATCAAGTTATTATGTCTCCTTCATTGATGATTGTAGTAGATGGAATATATTATATTTTATGAAACACAAAGATGAATTTTTTTCATGATTCAAAAGATATTTGGCTCTTGTGGAGAATCAAACACATAAAACATCAAAAAGGTTAAGGTCAGATGGAGGGGGAGAGTACTTCTCCCATGAATTTGACTCCTTTCTTCAAGAGAAGGTTATCAAAAGAGAGATAACTACAAGGTACACTCTTGAGCAAAATGGAGTGGCAGAAAGAAGGAATAGGACAATTGTTGAAGCTACAAGGTCTATGCTAAATGAGAAGCACTTACCTAATTACTTATGGGTTGAGGCTGTATCCACAACCACTTATTTGATTATCAGGTTACCTTAAAAATAACTTGATGGCATGACACCATATGAGGCTTGGAATGGAAGAAGACCAAGCTTGGATCATTGTAAGATTTTTGGATGTGTTGCTTATGCTCATGTTCCTTCAGAGGTTAGAGGTAAGATGGATCCCAAAGCAGAAAGGTGTGTATTCATTGGATATGAAAACAATCAAAAGGGCTACAAATATACAACCCAACAACCAAAGTATTCCTGGTGAGTAGAGATGTAGTATTTGATGAGAATAGTGCTTGGTATGAAGATTCATGTAGAAAGGTCAACCTACCTTATGATCTTGAAGAATATTTTCCAAAACTTGTCAAGGATAATTCTTCTAAAGTTGAAGAGCAGGATACCTCAAAAGATGATGAAGCAACTCGATATGAAAAACTCAAAATGTGGAAGTCTAAAGGTAAAGGAAAGTGCAGGAACTTGGACAAGAGGTAGAATCATCACATCATGGCCTAAGAAGGTCCATGAGGGAGAAAAGGAAACCAGAAAGGTATGGGTTTGATACTACTCTATTCACTAAACATTCAATCTATCTAGCACAGGACATAAATCAAGAGGAACCTTCAACATTTGAAGAAGCAAAGAAGAAATCAGAATGGAGGCATGCAATGGAAGAAGAAATTGAAGCCCTTGAGGAGAATAACACTTGGGAATTGGTTCCTAAGTCTCCATCAATGAAAGTGATAGGCTCAAGATGGATCTACAAATAGAAGAAGAACTTAGATGGCTCCATTAATATAAGGCAAGGCTTGTGGCAAAAGGCTTTGCACAAACTTAGGGAATTGATTATGAGGAGACCTTCTCTCCTGTGGCAAAGATGCCTACAATTAGGGTTTTGCTTAGTATTGCCTCTTCCAAGAATTGGAAGATACTTCAATCGGATGTAAAAAATGCATTTCTTACTAGATGGATAACAGAAGAGGTATATATGGCACAATCACTTGGTTTTGAGAATCACATATATCCTGATTATGTGTGTAAACTTAATAAAACATTATATGGACTCAAACTAGCCCCAAGGGCTTGGAATCACAGGTTTGTCTCATTCTTGCAAGATAATGGATTTCAACCTTGCAAGGTAGATCCATCACTATTGATAAAAAGGAGTAATTCTGAATTCATCTATTTGTAAGTGTATGTAGATGATATTATACTTATAGGAAATGATACAGATGGCATGAAGAGAATCAAAGAACAGATGAGAGAAGAAATCAAGATAAGGGATTTGGGTTCAGTTACATACTTCTTGTTACCGTTAGTGTCCATGTGAAAGGCCAAATGGCCACTGGACACTTCTTCGTATATGTTCTTTAATAAAACATATAGTGGCCTAGTCAGTCACAGACTGTAAGTTCGATCACATTTGTAAGACCTAAGAAGTCTATCTTCGTGCTCCCTGTGTACTGTGTTTTTCTGCGTATTCTACAGCCTCTGTGCAGAGTACTGTGTGCGGCCTCAGGAGCTCGGTTTTCTACTCGGAGCATATCGTTGTGGAGCTCTCGAGAAGGAGAGCGCACTGTGGTGCATCGCCATCAAAATACTTCACTGGTATCAGAGCAGTTCGAGGCAAAAGTTTTGTTCCTTTTGTGCGAGCGAAGCGAGCACCCCCCCTCCCCAAGGCTTACGACTAAGGCGACGACCAAGGCATAGACCTTGTCATACCTTGTCATCTGAGTCACCCAAGTCACCGTTGGCACCGTTGGCTGCACGCAAGGGAGGACCTCAACGATCAAGGAATATAGAGGTTCCCGGTACTTCCCGGGAGGTCATCCATCCCAGTACTGTTCCCCCCAGAGCTTGCTTAACCGTGGAAATTTCTTGCCACTAAGCTACACTCTTGTGGTGTTTGAAGAAGGGGAAAGACTAAGGTTGACATTACCTTGAACAAGTTTTAGTCCCTCAAAGCTTCATTTTTGCTTTCAAAGCCTATTTCTAAAGAAATTTTGGGGTGTTTTTGGAGCCATTTCGGAGTACTCTCGCACATAGTTCTCTTCACACAGGTCGAAGAACATCAAGAAGAGTGTTCTTTGTACTTCTCAGACAATAAATATTAACCTTTGGGGTTGTATTTTCAGCCACACTCGTAAAACTACAGGTTTCTCGAGGGGTTTTCAGTTTTGGTGGGAGCAGTCATTGCAAATTTATGCAGGCTTTTAAAGCCTAAAACATCAGAGTTGATAGACACTTGCAGGTGTTATTGGCTAGTTTTTGGGCTGTGTATTCAGCCTTTTAGTGTCATTTTACTGCATATATTGAGCACATACACACCATCGCTTCTGTGGATACCGCTTATGTACGTCCATGTGGTCAAGCCTTTTATGTTTGATAAAGAGGGTCGTGGTGAGGTTTTCTTAACTGGGAGACACCCACATGTCGGGGTCTCTTTGGTGATGCAGGTGGAAGACTTACCCAACCTCGCCATAGGAGATGTATGATAGTTGCTCATAGGTGCTCGATAAGCCTAGTTGGCTTCTATTGGGTAACTGATTATATGCAGTGGAGTCAGTGATTCACTATGCAGGTAGACATGTCAGTACTTGCAGTTTTATGATACTTTGACACTGGTCATATGCTAATTTTGTAGAGGATACTCTGGCAAAATGTTTCCAGATTTCTGGTTTAGTCAACTATACAGTGGTCGATTTACTCCTTGATACACTTATTTGTTGGTGTTTGGACGCTTCTAGCTCGATTATCATTCTATTTAGTTCTCTACGATCATAGCATCAGAGGTCTCAGGCACATCCGGTGGATCACGGTCTAGTGCTAGTCTTCCAAGGAGGAGCTATAACTTGCAGGGCAAAGACCATTTTGAGATCCGAAAATTTGATGGCACAAACTTTGCTCTATGGAAGAATCAGATTAAAGATGTGCTAATTCAAAGGAGGCAATGGAAGCCAGTAAATGGGATTTCAAAGAAGCCTGCTGACATGGATGAAGATGATTGGGATGAGTTAGATGAAATGGCCAGGTCTACCATTCGCTTGCACCTGGCAGATAATGTTTACTTTACAGTATTAGACTGTGAAAGTGCAGAGGAGCTTTGGAAGAAGTTATGCAATACATATGAAAAAGAGAAGGCATCAAATAAAGTGTATGTGATGAAAAAATTATATGACCTTCGTATGAAGGACACAGATAGTGTTGCTGCTCATCTAAATGAGTTTGATGCTATATTCTCCCAATTACAGGCTCAGAAAATAGATATGGATAATGAAATGAAAGCAGTATTGCTGTTATGCACCCTGATATCATCATGGGATACATTTTGCATAGCTATTAGCAACATTGCACCTGGTGGTAAACTCGTCTATGATGACATATGTGGAGCACTCTTGAGTGAGGAGATTCGTAGAAAATCTATGGTTGGCACTCAGAGTGGAGATGCATATAATGTTCGTGATTCTTACCAAGGAAAGAATCAACAATGTGGCAGGAGTAAGAACAAGGAAAAGAATGGTCAACGGAATAAGAGTAGAAGTAAACCAAGGAAGAGGGATATCGAATGCCATTATTGTCATAAGAAAGGACACATGAAGAAAGATTGTTATGCATTAAAGAATGCTAAAGGTAAAGGACAGAATGTTGATGGGCATGTTAAACAGTTACCTGCACCATCTACTTCGACTGTGAAGATTGAAGAAATCAATGCTATTTCTGATGATGCAGATGTGTTGACACTTGATAGTACTGCGCCATCTGAGGCACTTATGGTTGATTCTCTTTCCCACACCTGGCTCCTAGATTCTGGTGCTTCTTTCCATGTGACACCACATAGAGAATGGTTCTCTAATTATGCAGCAAAGTCTCTTGGTACCGTGAGACTTGGTGACTCTTGCCAGTGTGATGTTGTGGGGATTGGAGATGTGGTTGTGTAGTTCATTGATGGTTCAAAATTTACTATGCATAATGTATGCCATGTACCTCAGTTATCATGCAGTTTGATGTCAGTTGGTCAACTTGATGACCTTGGTTACAAGGTGGTCTTCTATGCTCAGTCCTTTCGTATATCAAAGGGCAATATGGTTATTGCAAAAGGAAGCAAAGTTGGCTCACTTTATCCTTTATTTGTATCACAGAAAGAACACTTGTTAGCTGTACTGAACAGTGTATGGCTTGTATTTCGCATGGTCATTTGGGACATATATCTCGTAGTGGAATGGAAAATCTTTCTCGTTTTGGCTACTTACCTGTGTTATCTTTCTCTGATTTTTCATTTTGTGAGCATTGTCAATATGGAAAGCAAACCAAAAATGTGCATAGAACGCACATTGACTCTTTAATTCAGCCTTTAGATCTCGTTCATGATGTGTGTGGTCCTATGCCCACTAGGTCCTTAGGTGGTTCTCTTTACTTTGCCACTTTCATAGATGATGCTACTAGAAAAGTCTGGGTATATCCTATCAAATCAAAGGATGATGTATTCCCTACTTTCAGAAAATGGCTTGCTTCAGTTGAGACTGAAAAAGGAACTAAGCTTAAGGCTTTACGTTCAGATAATGGGGGTGAGTATACCTCACATGAATTCATCCTTTTCTGTCACTCTAGAGGGATTCGTAGAGAGTTTGCAGCTCCTTATACCCCAGTACAAAATGGTGTAGCTGAGAGGATGAATAGAACTATTCAAGATAGAGTAGTCTCTATGTTGCATCATGCAAACCTCTGACAAGGTTTTCGGGCAGAAGCAGTATTGACTGCAGTTCATGTGATTAACCTTTCACCTAGTACTGCCAAAGGTCTGAAAGTGGCACAAGAGTTATGGATAGGGAAACCACCATATTATAATCATCTTCGAGTTTTTGGGTGTGAAGCATATGTTCATATACCCAAGAATCTTAGACAAAAGTTGGACCATAAGTCAAAGAAATGCATTTTTCTTGGATATGGTCGAGAAGGACAATTTGGATATCACTTATGGGATCCTGAAACATGGTCAATGATCCGAAGTAGTGATGTCATTTTTAATGAGTCTAAGATGCATAAACAGCCCATTAAGGAGGTTGAAGTGAGAAGAGTGGTGTTTGAGGATACTAGTCCTCCGGTCAGCATGCATAAAAATGCTGCACATAGGGATGTTCGAGAGAATGTCCATTGAGATCAGTCTGCACATGTTCCTGTTCAGCAACCATTGAGACGTTCTACATGTGTCTCATATCCACCTGATAGACATGTTCCAGGTTTAGATTTTGTTATGCTAACAGATGCCGGTGAGTCTTCTTGCTACAAAGAGGCTATGCAGACAGAGGATCATGTCAAGTGGGAGCGTGCCATGAAGAGTGAGTTGGATTCTATTCACAAGAATGGTACTTGGGACTTAGTACCTTTGCCAAAGGGCAGGAAAGCTTTACCATGTAAATGGGTATATAAGCTGAAATTCACATCAGATAGTGCTTCTCCAAAATATAAAGCACGACTTGTTGCAAAGGGTTTTAAGCAACAACATGGTGTTGATTTTGAGGAAATCTTCTCTCCAGTGGTCAAGATGACTACTTTGCGCATGCTGCTTGGATTCGTTGCAATGGAGGACTTAGAGCTAGTCCAAATGGATGTGAAAACAACTTTCTTGCATGGAGATCTTACAGATGAGATCTATATGGAACAACCAGAGGGTTATGTAGTTCCTGGCAACAAAAATCTAGTTTGTAAGCTCAAGAAGAGCTTGTATGGACTTAAACAGTCTCCTAGACAATGGTACCAAAAGTTTGATGCTTTTATGAAGTCCCAAGGCTATTCTTGGAGCAATGAGGATCATTGTCTCTACACAAAGAGATGTTCTGATGGCAGCTTGATATGCTTGATACTTTACGTCGATGACATGTTGATTGCTGGGAAGTCCTCTTATGATTTGTCAATTCTCAAAAAGAAGTTGAGTCAGACATTTGATATGAAGGATTTGGGGGATGCCAAACATATTCTTGGCATGCGCATTACTCGTGATAGGAGTAAAAGATGCATATACTTGTCTCAAAGTGAGTACATATCCAAAGTACTTCATCGATTTAATATGCAAGGTGGAAAGGCATTGAGTACACCTTTACCCACATATGTGAAATTGAGCAAGGATGACTACCCCAAATCAGATGAGGAAAAGGAATTCATGACCAAAATTCCCTATCAGTCTGCTGTTGGTAGTCTCATGTATGCTATGGTAGCTACGAGACCAGACATTGCATTTGCAGTGGGAGTTGTGAGCAGATATATGTCTAATCCTGGCAAGAAACATTGGGAAGCGGTCAAAATGATTTTGAGATATCTGAGTGGCACTAAGGACAAGTGTCTATGCTTAGGTAGAGGGAAAGCATCCATTATTGGTTACACAAATTCTGACTATGCTGGTTGTGTAGACAATCATAAGTCTACATCAGGGTACATTTTTCATTTTGCTGGAGGTGCTATCTCTTGGAGATCTCTTCTTCAAGAATGTACAGCTGTTTCCACCACAGAAGCAGAGTATGTTGCAGCAAGTGAGGCATGTAAGGAAGCATTGTGGCTTTCTCGTCTTGCTTGTGATATGGGTTTACCTGAGCATGTACCTCACTTGCTCAGTGATAGTCAGAGTGCCATTGCTTTGGCTAAGAATCCGGTCTATCATGCAAAGACCAAGCACATTGAGGTGAGGTATCACTTCAGTAGAGATTGCTTAGCCACTGAGAGCATTATTCTTGAGAAGGTTCACACTCGAGATAATGCTGCAGATGCTTTGACTAAAGCTCTACCACAGGATAGCTTTCGACACTGTTGTCACTTGATGCAGTTTACTTGATTCTTGATCTTACGCAGTCACTTGTATACTGTGTAACATGCCCATCAGGTGGGAGGTATAGTTTGTATACTTACACTTAGGTATTCTTTATCATTCTTTATTTTTGCTCCCATAGTTACTCTGGCCATATTGGCCTTTAGTGGGAGATTATTATCGTTAGTGTCCATGTGAAAGTCCAAATGGCCACAGGACACTTCTTTGTATATGTTCTTTAATAAAACATTATATAGTGGCCTGGTCAGTCACAGACTGTAAGTACGACCGCATTTGTAAGACCTAAGAAGTCTGTCTTCGTGCTCCCTGTGTACTGTGTTTTTCTGCGTATTCTATAGCCTCTGTGCGGAGTACTGTGTGCGGCTTGGATGGTACAAAGCTTTGCAAATTCAAGGCTATGATTGGTTTGCAGGTAATCTTGGAATATTGAAGACTTCAAGATCACTTGACTTGAGGGAGAGCTATTGGAACAAGTCCATGGAAAGTCCAAGTGATCAACCACCTGGTTTTGAGAATCAAGTTTATCCTGATTATGTGTCTAAACTTAACAATGCATTGTATGGTCTCAAGGAAGCCCCAAGAGCTTGGAATTTTAGGCTTGTTTCATTCTTGCAGGACAAAGGCTTTGAACCAAGCAAGGCAGATCCTTCACTCTTTATTAAAAAGAGTAATTCTGAGATCATCTACCTATGCGTATATGTAGATGATATTATATTGACAAGAAATGATGTAGATGGTATGAAGAAGATCAAAGATCAGATGAGAGAAGAGTTCAAGATAAGTGATTTGGGTTCACTTACCTACTTCCTAGGTTTGGAAGTTGTCTGCAAAGATCATGGTTTGTTTCTCACTCAAAGAAAGTACATAAGGACATGTTGGCAAAATTCAAGATGCAAGATTGTAAGATTGTAGGTACTCCAATGGAGGTCAATCACAAATTGAGCTCACATGAAGGTGAACTCATAGAGGACATCACATCATATCAAAGTCTATTGGGTAGTCTCAACTATACCACATTGACAAGAGTAGATATATGTTATAGTGTGAGTGTGCTTAGTCAATTTATGCACACACCAAGGAAACCACAAATGGATGCTGCCAAAAGGATTCTTAAGTGCCTCAAAGGAACCATAAATGAAGGACTTTACTATCCGTATGTATCTGATTTAGGTTTTGAGCTATTTTTTGATGCAGATTGGGTTGGTTCCAAGGAAGATAGAAGGAACACTTCAAGATATCTTACTTTTGCAGGTTCAAAGCTTATTTCATGGTCATCCAAGAAGCAACCCATAGTTGCTCTCTCTTCCACTGAAGCTGAATACAAAGGTCTTGCCATAGCTACACAAGAAGCTATGTGGATGACGACAGTATTCAAAGATCTTGGATTGGAGTTTGGAACTCGAATTTTTGGTGACAATATGAGTTCTATTCAGTTAGCTGCTAATCCAATTTTTCATGCAAGGACTAAACATATTGAAGTTCATTATCATTATGTATGAGAGAAGGTTCTAAGCAAACAGATTCAAATGTCATATGTGTCCACTCATCAACAATGTGCAGATATTCTAACCAAAGCATTGGATGGTAAAAAGCTTTGCAAATTCAAGGCTATGATAGGTTTGAAGGTAATCTTGGAAGATTGAAGACCTCAAGCATATTTATCTTGAGGAGGAGTTGTTGGAGCAAGTCTATGACAAGCCTAAGTATTGTCTTGAGTCCCACAAATTCAAAGAAGAAGCCTTAAAATGAAGACAATGTAAAGTTCACTTGTGAACTACCTCTTGTAACTTTTGAAGACTTTACTTAATGTAAAAATGAAAGAATCTTAAGTGGTTGACTCCGCTTGATAAAAAAGGGAAGGATCCATGAATTCATGATTTGTTGTAGATAGAGAATCAAATCAATCACTAATTGATTGGAGAATGATTGAGGGAAGTTAGCCTCCCAAGCTCAACTATAAATAGATGGCAGCTTTAGTCGTGGTTAGAGAGGCCTCAGAGAAGACCTCAAAGAGCTGAGCTTTATGCCATATCAAGGTGCCATTTCAATGCACACATATATATCAGTAAGTCGATTGTGTTGTAAAATCAATATAATTTCATTTTCATGAGCATTTGAGTTCATATTTCCATGTTCTTGTGAAGTGCACTACTCACTACCATATCTCTCAGTTTTCTCAGTCAGATTGCAAAGATGGTTTCTCTAAGGTTGGTGCATCATTTTCAGTGATTTAGCTTTGTAAAGTTGGATCTATAAGTCTACTATATGCTCACAAATTTTCATTTCAATCTTCAGTTATGGTCAGTTTAAGTCAACCCTGTCTGTTCATTTTCACTACTCTGTCAAGTACCCGACTTTTTTACTCATCTTGGCAAAGCTGTTTCTCAGTGTGTACTTACCTAAATTCAATGATTTAAAGCTTGTTGGATTCATCATACTGTCAAATATAAGAATACAAATTTTCATTATCATTGAATGCTTAAAGCTTCAGCTATGTTCATTTTTTTGCTCATTATTCTCATTACTATAGCAGCCCGTGAAAAAGAGGATGATGTCATCACTTGTTAAACATCATTCTCCGTGTGTGGTTCATTATTTTTTATGAGATTACTCTTTAAAGTTATCTCTTTAAGTTACCTAGACTTTCCCAAAAGGAATTAAGCGAATTGTTGTTGTGCTCAGAGAATTATGCAAAACACTAGACAGGTGTATGAACCAAAATAGCAAGTTCTTCACCTCTAAGTTAACTCCAACTTATCTGTTTTGATCTATCTTTTTGAGAGTGATCTTCCAAGGTACATAGGGTGTCTAATACATCCATTGGCAAGCTAAAAGGGCCCAACACATACTCCTGGAGTTCATTTGGCTGGTGTAGATCAAGGATTTTGCAACAAAGCACATACCTTTCAATCTCTTCACAAATCCGACTACTCTAATTGACTATGCCCTTCATATCAGCCCAAAATGCCGAGGATCATTGGATCTAGGAAGATCGAGGGTGCAAATTCTTGTAGAGAGTGTGAAAAAGGAAATCGACAGATTTGAAGAAGTAGAGTATTGGTGCAAGTGAAGTCTTGCAAGATAGTTCACTTTTGCAGACCTTTCTTAATGGTCTTCCACATTCATATTAGAGTTTTGCCTTCTACTCTTCAATTGATGATGAAAAGAAATACAAATACAACTTTCTTAGCTAGTCTCAAGGGCAAAGGTAAATGCACCTCTGTAAATACTGTAAAGGAAATGATCATGTCATAAATACTTGTCCCAAATTCACCGCAAATGAGGCAAATAAAAAAGTGGCTAGAATTGTTATTGTAGAGGCCTCTATACCTAAATTAGAGTATGTTAATCTTTTGTAGAATGAATATGTTACACTTATGTGTTCCTCAAGTAGCTTTGATGTGAAACTTTTCCTTATACATAGGCACTTTTTACTCAAGTGTTGGCTAGAGGTTTTTGTTAGTATATGATCAATGTCTACCCCTCATGATTGTATGCACATTTTGTAAGGCCCCCTTTATGAGGAGAAGCCAAGCATGCATTACCCAATTGATGGGAATCCCAACTTGAATGTTGGATGAAGGTCATACTGGACCATGTAAGATATTATAAGGAAAGGGAGTTATCAGGGTCCCCAATTGTGGGGTCCGGGGCAGCGGTGAGCAGCCCCGGCTGGGGGGTCCAAGGGGGCCAGCGGGCCCCCTGGTGGGGGTCCGGGGGCAGCGCCCCCGGCGCGACGGTAAAGGGAATATTCCATGGAATATTCCCTGTCGGAGTCAGAAATCATTTATATTTGTTAGGTCGGTTCAACCAGTCTAAGCCGTGTATGGCAATTACGCGGGCGGTGGCCGCCCACGCTCTATCGCCCATGTATAGCCGTCCATGGCAGGCCACCCATGATCCTATATATACATGACTTCTGCACTACCTAAGACACCGAGTTGAGCCAGCATACCTCTACCTTGTATCTCCCTATCTAGAGTTGTCTAGATCACCATTTAAGCTCTACCTTGAGAGCGCACGGGTGGACAACGCCATCATCTTTGTACTTGCTGCTAGTAGAAAATTGTTGAGATTCTCCTATATCTGTTATCTTCTCTGTTATTGCTCCTGTGTTATATTGCGTAACTATTGTCTTACATGGTATCAGAGCTGTAAGGTTCGAATAGCTTGAGAAGTATCATTATTTTAGCCTACTAGCAGACTAGAATATCAGTAGATTATTCGAGTGATTACATGATGGCTTCATCATCGAACAGTAGTCTTGGTGCTTCAGCTAATGTTAATGCTGCACCTATTCGAATTCGTCCACCTGCATTCACTGAAGGGAAGCTGGATGGAACCAACTATACACTCTGGAAGTTCAAAATTTCTGCAATTTTGGACTCCTATGAATTACTTGACACTGTCATGGGACCGATGGGATTGGATCCAGAGCCTATACCAGTTGAAGATCCATCAAATTCAAGATTGATGATTCAGCCAGATCCAGATCTTCTACGAGCTTGGAAGAGGCGGAATGCTGATGCATTATGTGCGATTGTCACTAGTGTAAGTGATTCTGTGCTTACTTTAGTTCAACATACTACTAAAGCACATGAGGCTTGGGGCATATTGGCTCGACAATATGAGACCAAGAACCACACTAGGATACAAAATTTAGAAAATCAGTTGGCAAATGAAAAACATTCTGATTCTGAAAAGGCTGAAGATTTTATCAAACGGATAAAGCATCTTCAAGATCAATTGGCTGCAGTTGGTGTTGTTATAACACCAGAAGAGCTGGCTCGAAGATCTGTACGTGTTCTTCCAGCAAAGTATGATGGATTAGTAACAGCCCTTAACACTCAGGTAAGGCCAACTCCTCTTACATTTGAAGAGTTTTGTGCCATGCTTTTAGAAGAAGAGATGCGGCTGAAGAATCGGCAAAGTACAACTGATGCTGCATTCTCAGCAAATGCAAAAGGTAAAGGCTCTTCAGAGGGATCAAAGAAGAAGCCAAAGAAGAAAAAGTTCACAGGAAGTTGCTTCTATTGTGAAAAGAAAGGCCATGCCATCAAGGATTGCAGAAAGAAGCAAGCTGATGAACGGAATGGGACTGTAAAATCATCATGGAAGAACAAAGAGTCTGCAAACAACACAGAGCTGGAACTTTGGGTAGCTATTGAAGAGGTATGTTCATCTGCTCAAGCTCGTGTTGATGAGCCATGGATTTTAGATAGTGGAGCTTCTCGCCATATGACTAGTAAAAAGGATTGGTCTAGTTCCCTAGTGCCTCTGCGGGAATCCATCAATGTAGTGGTGGGAAATGACTCCAAGTGTCCAGCTGAAGGAACTGGAACCATCTCTTTTATCACTTCTCCAGGTGTTGAGAAAAAGTTATCCGATGTTCTCTATGTACCTACACTCAAAAGAAATTTGTTGTCAGTTTCTGCAATAACAGATCGTGGACTCGAAGTTCACTTCAATAAGAGTGGTGCGGAAATCATGGATTCATCAGGTAATGTTGTAGGTAAAGGCATACGACGGGATAACTTGTATGAGTTAAGTGCTTTAACTGCTACAGAAGATAAAGATGTAAGCAGGTTATGGCACCGACGATTTGGGCATCTCGGATTTGCAGTTTTCAAGGAGATGCAACGAACAGGGATGGTTGCTCATATGCCTGCATTTTCAGAGTTGCAGGAACCTTGTGAAGCTTGTATGATGGGCAAGCAACAACGAAAGGCATTTCCAAGAGAGACCAGCAATCGATCTCAAGCTCCTCTAGAGTTGGTACATGCTGATCTCTGCGGTAAAATGTCTACACCTGCTTTAGGAGGATCTTTCTACTTCTTGCTGTTAGTCGACGATTATAGTAGAAAGATGTGGGTTAATTTCATTCGAGAGAAGGCTGATGCTTTTGAAAAATTTAAAACGTGGCATAAGTATGTAGAAAATGAATCAGGAAGGAAATTGAAGAAATTTAGAACAGATAGAGGAGGTGAATTCTTGTCAACAGAATTCAACAATTACTGTAAGGAGCATGGTGTGAAAAGGCAACTTACCACAGCTCATACACCCCAACAAAATGGCGTTGTTGAGCGCAGGAACAGGACAGTAGTTGAAATGGCTCGTTGTATGTTGAAGGCTCAAGACATGCCTGATTCATTCTGGGCAGAAGCAATCAATACAGCAGTCTACATCCTCAATCAAAGCTACACAAAAGCACTGAAGGGGAAGACTCCTCAAGAAGCATATTCTGGTAAAAAGCCTTCAGTTTTGCATTTCAGAATTTTTGGTTGTTTCTGTTATGCACATATTCTTGATTCAACAAGATCAAAGTTGGATTCAAAAAGCAAAAAGTGTGTCTTCCTAGGATATAGTGAAGAGTCTAAAGCATACAGGTTATGGGATCCTGAGGCAAGGAAGATTTTTGTCAGCCGAGATGTGGTGTTTGATGAACGACCACACTTAGTAGAAGATAAAGGTAAATCTACTATCTCATCAAGCGGAGAAATATCTCACCTTGTGCCTATCAAAAGACAAGTTAAAGTTGAGGAGGAGGAAACATCTGATGGAGAAATTTCCTCAATAAAAAGCCAACCAGTTGTAGCTGCACAGCATAAGCCACTACCGAAGTGGGCACAACAGCTCTTTGATGATCTTAATCCACATGTAGATGTACCAGAATCATCATCGGATGGATTACGAAGATCAAAGAGAATAGAGGAGCAAAGAAGAGCCTCAGAACACATTGTTAACATGGCTCTAATGGCAGATATCATGGGTTCGATAAAGGAACCTACCACCATTGAAGAAGCCATTGATGATCCAGATTGGAGAGCGGCAATGCAGTCTGAGTATGATAGTATACTCAAAAATGATACATGGGATCTAGTCGACTTGCCGCCAAAGAAGAAGGTAATAGGTACTAAATGGATTTGGAAAGCTAAGTATAAAGCTGATGGAACATTAGAAAAGTATAAGGCACGATTAGTTGCACAGGGTTTTTCACAAATTGAAGGATTTGATGTTCAAGAAACTTTTGCACCAACAGCACGCATGACAACTATTCGGACGGTACTTGCAGTAGCTGCACAAAAGTCTTGGCCTATTTTCCAGATGGATGTCAAATCTGCATTTTTGAATGGTCACCTCAAGGAGGAGGTATATGTATCTCAACCACCAAGTTTTGAGGTGCCCAATTCAGAAAATAAAGTTTGCAGGTTGAAGAAAGCTTTGTATGGACTTAAGCAAGCTCCACGGGCTTGGTACCAACGAATAGATCATTTTTTCAAAAATATGGGTTTTGAAAGAAGTACTTCTGATGCTAACTTGTATGTAACGAAAAGGGATAGCAAGCTAGTTGTTGTCATTGTATATGTAGATGATTTGATCATTAGAGGAGATCATCAGGAACTCATCAATCAAACTCGGATCAGCTTGGGAACTGAGTTTGAAATGACAGACTTAGGTCTACTCCATTTTTGTCTGGGAATTGAAGTATGGCAAAGGAAGGATGGCATTTTCATCTCACAACAAAAATATTCCAAAGAAATTCTCAAGGCATTTGGAATGATGGACTGCAAACCAACTAGCACACCTATGGAGGTAAATCATAAGCTATCTATGGATGATAACATGCCTGATGTAGATGCTAAGAAGTATAGGAAGCTCGTTGGAAGTCTTATTTTTCTGTGCAACACTAGACCAGACATTTGCTATGCTCTTGGAGTGTTAAGCAGGTTTTCCAACAAACCTAAGGAGAGTCACTGGAATGCTGGAATGCGAATTCTAAGGTACATTGCAGGAACCTTGGATTTTGGTATTTTGTATACCACAGGTGATACACTCCAAGGATATTGTGATTCAGATTGGGCTGGAGATTGTGATTCTAGAAAATCAGTTTCTGGATATTGTTTCTCACTTGGTTCAGGAATATTTTCTTGGGTAAGTAGGAAGCAACCAACTCTCGCACTCTCCTCCACTGAAGCAGAGTACAAAGCAGCTTGTTTTGCTTCTTGTGAGGCAGTCTGGTTAAGGAGAATTCTTGCAGATCTTGGCTTTCCATCAAATATGCCAACTGTACTCAAGTGTGATAATCAAAGTTGTATGGCTATTGCAAAGAACCCAGTATTTCATGCTCGCACCAAGCACATAGAAGTACAGTACCATTACATTCGTGAGCTAATTGAAGATGAAATTGTGGAGCTAGAATATTGCCCAACAGAGGCAAATTGTGCTGACATATTCACTAAAGCACTTGGAAGAGAGCAGCTCAACAAGCATCTTCAACAGATGGGCATAGGACCGAGACCTACTTGATTTATCATCAGTAAACATTGAGGGGGGGTGTTAGTATATGATCAATGTCTACCCCTCATGATTGTATGCACATTTTGTAAGGCCCCCTTTATGAGGAGAAGCCAAGCATGCATTACCCAATTGATGGGAATCCCAACTTGAATGTTGGATGAAGGTCATACTGGACCATGTAAGATATTATAAGGAAAGGGAGTTATCAGGGTCCCCAATTGTGGGGTCCGGGGCAGCGGTGAGCAGCCCCGGCTGGGGGGTCCAAGGGGGCCAGCGGGCCCCCTGGCTGGGGGTCCCAGGGGGCCAGCGGGCCCCCTGGTGGGGGTCCGGGGGCAGCGCCCCCGGCGCGACGGTAAAGGGAATATTCCATGGAATATTCCCTGTCGGAGTCAGAAATCATTTATATTTGTTAGGTCGGTTCAACCAGTCTAAGCCGTGTATGGCAATTACGCGGGCGGTGGCCGCCCACGCTCTACCGCCCATGTATAGCCGTCCATGGCAGGCCACCCATGATCCTATATATACATGACTTCTGCACTACCTAAGACACCGAGTTGAGCCAGCATACCTCTACCTTGTATCTCCCTATCTAGAGTTGTCTAGATCACCATTTAAGCTCTACCTTGAGAGCGCACGGGTGGACAACGCCATCATCTTTGTACTTGCTGCTAGTAGAAAATTGTTGAGATTCTCCTATATCTGTTATCTTCTCTGTTATTGCTCCTGTGTTATATTGCGTAACTATTGTCTTACAGTTTTTTCCCCATGTTATCATATACATGATTCACTCATATGTGGTGGTACTTTGTAATTATGGATATTATTCAACTCTTACTACAGTTATGAACATCACCAAAAGAGAGAGCTATTCTAGCCATCCATCTTCCCCATGTGTTTGCTGCGTTTCTGCCCCTTGTGTGTGCTTCTTGTGTGTCTCTCTCACTTCTATACACACCCAATAGTGGTATCAGAGTAGCTTCAGCTCCTTCTCAAGTTTCTCTTTTTTGCATTGCGGCATGTGCACACTTTTAATAGTGCAAATCGACATAGGAGCATAGAAGAGTGAATTTCAAGAACCAAGAAACATTTCGACAAGTTGCACTAAGGTTTTACCCCCATTTCAAAGTCATTCCTATAGTGAGAATCACCATTAGAGTGATGGTTTTTGAGTTGAAATTTCAGCTTTCATCAAAGTAGAGATTTTGTCATATTCTTGTTCTTTAGTGAAATGGCAAGCAGTAAGGACTTGTTTGGCATGCTTCAACCTGAAGATAAGATTGTTGGGGCCAAATATCCGATGTGGTCTTGCATGATGAAGCATGTTCTTGTTGCAAAACAACTCTGAAACATAGTGGCAAATGTAGATCGAAGGCCCACATGTTCTTCTACTTCACAATCTATTGTCATAGATGGAGCTTCTTCTTCAAGTACAATGGTTAATTCTTCTGCACCTACACAAGAGCAGCTTAGATGGGATGGAAAAGATTCTCAAGCTCATGTGTTTATTTTGCTTTCTATGAAGCATCATATAGTTCCACACATTCGGTCATGTTCTACACCAAGACAGGCATGGGACACTCTTGCTTCTTTGTATGCCATGCATAATGAATCACATGTTGCATACTTGAGGAATCAAATTTAGGATGTAGTATGGTTGAAAATGAGTCTGTGGATGTGTATGTGGCACGCATCAAGGACTTGAAAGAGCAATTGGCAAACATAGATGAGATTATTTTGGATGCATCACTCATCTCTACACTATTGAAAGGATTACAAGAATCTTTTCAAATCTTTTCCACTAAAGTACATTTGGTTGCAAAAGGAAATCCCAATATGTATGCATTTGATGAGGTTGTGTCTCTTCTTTTGAAAGAAGAGAAATCTAGTGAATAGGAGTGGTTTGATTGAGGGAACACAAGCACTTGCTATCTCACAAAAAGGGAAAATCAAGTATGGTTTAGCTTTGGGCTCATCAAAATCAAAGCTTCAACCTTCCTCTTCCACTAATTCCTCTAATGATGCTAATTTGCAAAAATGCAAATATTGCCAAAAGTTTGGTCATACTATTGATGAGTGTAGAAATCTTGCTAAGCGCAATGAAAAGAAGAAGGAATCCACCATGTCTATTTTTGAAGATTGAGCAATACAAAGAATGATGAAGCTAACATGGCTCAATATTTTTGGGCATGTGTTGTTACATGTCAGCATGATGCATCTTTGCATCCTAAATATTTGGTTGTGAGTGAGGCTGATTCGGATTGGTTCTTTGATAGTGGTGCTTGAAAGCACATAAGTTCATGCAGAAAGTTTTTAGCATCTTTGAAACATGCTCTTAAAGGAGCACATGTGGTGTGTGCAAACAATGCCTCTTATCCTATCGTTGGAGTAGGAGAAATTGAGTTTATGATTGCAAATGGAGATGTGATTCTCTTAAAAAATGCATTGTATGTACCCGATATCAAGAAGAACTTAATTTCAATTTAGTTGATTGCCAATGTTGGACTTCGTGTACACTAATGATGATAAGTGTATGGTTCATAATTTTAGAAATGGTGATATTATCGTGATCTGTGGTAGATTATGTAATGGTTTGTATCGCATGGATACATACAAGAGGGATGGCTCCAATGCCTTGGTTGCTTATAGTTCTTCCATGGCTGAAATGCAGCTTTGGCATGCTCGTTTTGGTCACTTGAACTTCAATAGTTTTCTTTACTTACAAAAGAAGGACATGGTTATTGGTTTGCCAATGCTTGAGTGCATTGAGAAGCATGCATGTGAAGGTTGCATTCTTGGAAAAATGCATCGTGCTTCTTTTCCAAAAGATAGTCATACACACAGTACAAGGATTGCAGCTTGTTCATCGTAATGTATGTGGTCCTGTCAAGAATCTATCTTTTGGGAAGCATGTATATTCTGTTAGCTTCATTGATGATGCTACTCGCCATACATGGGTGTATCCTATGAAACCAAAGAATGAGGTATTTTCTTGCTTCAAAGCATTTTTAGCTATGGCTGAAAATTCTTCTTCACAAAAGCTTTTGACTCTACCCACCAATCATGGTGGTGAATATGTCACATGAGTTTAATGCTTTTCTTCATGACGGACATTCATTGACGGACACAATTATTATGAGTCGAGATGTCGTATTTGCTAAAAAATCAGTTTTCCCTCTACTTCAATGCAAAAAAAGCAGCCAATAGTTAGCTCACAAGATGTGTTCAATACACTCTTGCCTTTTTTCCATAATGGTGCTCTTGACTATGGCCATGTAGAGTAGCCAACTAAGGCTCAAAGGGCTGAAAGAGTCTAGCAAAATAGAGCTGAAAATGTAGAGAATTTCTAGCCAAACATGGCTGAAAGCTTTCAACAAAAAGCTACCAGAACTGCTTGAAATTTGGAGCCATATATGGCTGAACATTTGCATTAAAAAAATGGCTCAAAATGAGCATGAAATTCATACCATGCATGATATACATGTTGATGAATGATAATGAATGCATGTCTATTGAGAGTGCACAAAGTATGCCAAAGTGGCTGAAACAAGCTTTGCAAGACAACAAATTGAGGGCACCTTTACTTGGTAGAACAAGATCAAGCTCTCCCCATGAATCAAGTAATTTTGTGGATTATTCTCTTATTGTAACAACATGTAATGAAGAGCCACTTAGTTTTGAAGGTGCATGTGACGATCCACAATGGATGAGTGCTATGCAATCAGAAATGTATTCCATACATAGGAATCGTACTTGGGAGTTATGCGAATGGTCAAAAGGAAAAAAATGCCATTGTTACAAAGTGGTTTTATAAAATTAAGAGAAAGTCTAATGGTAGAATTAATCACTACAAAGATTGTATGGTCTCAAGCAACCTCCATGTGCATGGTATGATAAAATCGATAAGCACTTGATTGCTCTTGGCTTCACATGTAGTCCAATTGAAAGCACGCTCTATGTATGCAAAAATGGGGCTGATCTTACGGTGCTTGTTCTTTATGTCGATGAAATATTCTTGATTGGGTTATGTGATGCAAAACTTGGCATTCTTATGCATGGCTTATTTGCAGCATACTCTTGATGTCACTTATCTTGGTCTTTTGAGCTACTATCTTGGCATCCAGTTTTTATCCGTTGAGGGGGTAATTGTTATGCATCAAGCAAAGTATGTTGAAAAACTACTTCAATGTTTTGACGTTGAGGATTGCAAGCTAGTTTCCACACAAGTTGAGATAGGATTTAGGTTCTCACTTGATGATTCTTGATACTTCTCTTTATCAGCAAGTATAAGCTCATATAATATGCAAAATGTGTCAATGATTCAACATGTGCACTTCAAGATTCTCTGGCTATTTCAGATGCAAATATTTGGCATGCACGCTTTTGTCATGTGAATTTTTCTAGCTGGCTATGCCTTTAGAAAACTGAAATGGTATCCTCTCTGCTCAAATTTGGGGCACCTGATAAACATGTCTGTGAAGGTCATATTTTGGGCAAAATTTAGTGTTTCTCCTTCCTAAAGGATGGTTCCATTCAAGCTACTCAAAAATTGTAGCCTTTTCACAGTGATGTATGTGGTCCTATGCAGACACCTTCTATTGGGAACTAGCTTTACTTTATGACTTTTATTGATGATTTTTCAAAGCATGCATGGACTTATCCATTGAAAGCAATGTGTGAAGTGTTTATGTGCATCAAAACGTTTTCAGTTCTGTCTGAAAATGTTTTAGCATGTAAAATGGGAAACCTCCACTCTTGTCAAGGGGGGATACATGTCTTCTTATTTTAATGCGTTTATGGCTGGGCGTGGGATAAAACATCTATGTACAGTGTTGTATTACCTCAACAAAATTGTGTTGTTGAAAGATAGAACATGCCTCTCATGGAGATAGTGAGCTATGTGGTGAAAAGTCAAGCTTCACCACATAGTTTTTGGCTTGATGTTGTTATGTGTGCATCATATATACTTAACAGGTTTCCCACCATAGCACTACAGTCTATCACTCGATTTGAGGCTTTGCATGGTCACAAACCATTTTTTTCTTATATGTGTATCTTTGGTTGTTTGGCATATGCATTAAGGCCTGGAGAACAATGTAGAAAATTTGATGATAAAGCACTGAAATGTATTTTTTTTTGGTATAGTTCTGAAAGCAAAGGCTATCCTCTCTATCATCCACACACTAAATGCATTTTGGTTAGCCAAGATGTTGTTTTTGTGGTAGATGAAATTCAGCCATTACTTTCATGTACTAAGCAAACATCATTTAGCTCCAAAGATGTGTATGACACATTGTTGCCTCCTTTTATAGGTGGACAATCAAATGGTGTTCCAAATGAGACAATTTCTCAGCCTGTACAAGTTTCACATGATGATGTAGATCATTCCATTTCTTATGCAAATTTACATGATGCACTTGTTGATGAGAGAGGTGATATAGAGAGGCAAAAACTATGCCTAAATGGATGGTGCAAACTTTGTGAGATAGCAATATATATGCATTCATGCTCTCATAGTGCTTGGTTTGCATCAGATTTCTATGCTATGTTTGCCTCTATTCTTTGTGATGATAATGATCATATTTCTTTTGATGAAGCACAAAATTCAAAAAACTAGATGGCTACAATGCAATGAGAATATGATGCTATTATGAGGAATCGTACTAGGTCTTTATGTGATTTTGATCATTGTAAAATATCCATTGGTGCTAAATGGGTATACAAGCAAAACATAAATTAATGCTTGTTGCAAAATTTATGCTCAAGAAAGAGGCATTGATTTTGATGAGAACTTTGTACCCACATGTTGAATGACTACCATGCATAGCATCTGTGCACTTGTAGCCCATCATGGTTGGAATTTACATCAATTGGACATTAAAACTAATTTAATGAATGGTGACTTACATGAAGAAGTGTTTGTTTTTCAATCCCATTGCTTTGTGCAGAAAGGGCATGAAAACAAAGTGTGCAAGTTGAAAAAGGCATTATATATTTTGAAGCAAGCACCACATGCTTGGAATAAAAAGAAATATGCCTACTTGATTGCACATGGTTTTGAGAATATTCCAATTGAGAGCACCTTATATGTAAAGCATGCAAATGATGTGCTTTTGACCATTTTTGTCTATGCTGATGACATGATACTCACTGGTCCTAATGCAAACCGTACTATTGGAGATGGTGGAATAGCTATGTATCAGATAAAATATATTGAAAATTTAATACACGGTTTTGGCCTTGAAGATCAAAGACCTATTGCAAATCCTATGGAAATACTTTTACATTTGATTTTTCATGATGCTAAAGATGCATTTGATGCTCTTCTCTATCAGTAGGTTATTGGATGCTTGATGTATTTATGCATAACTCAGCTTGATGTTCACTTTTCTATTTCAGATATGAGCAAGTTAATGCATTGCCTAGGTGTCAAGCATTGCTAGGTAGTTAAGTGCATTTTTTGATACTTGAGTGATACCGGGCTACTTGGATTCTTTTATCCCAATTGAGGGCTCACTTATGCCATATTTACATGCTTCTTTTGATTTTGATTGGGCTCGTTGCTATGAAACGCATGTGTCCACTAGTATTTTCTGCTTCATCCTTAATAGCACATGCATATGTTGCTTGAGCAAGGAACATCCTATATTGGAGCTAAAAGTATGAGATCATTTCACCTAGTTTGTTGCTTGTGCTTCATTGCTTTATGTTTTGATTCATATAAAGCAATTTTCTATCATTAGAATGAACAAGAAAAGCCAAAACCAGGGTAAAAAATAAGACCACCCCCCTCACTCAAAAGTATATAAACATGGGCGAATTTCTCTAAGCATCTCATATTATAATTATAAATATTTTGGTGAATTTTTATAATAATTTCCTTTTGAAAAATAAAAAAATTGGCGAATTTTAATGATAACTTCCATTTGAAATATAAAAGTTTATTTGAAATTTGATGATAACTTCTCTTAAAACTACACAAATGTTTGATCATTTGATATCATTCACTATGCTAAATCACCTCTTCTGCTATCTTACCTTTGTGATCCTCTTCACTTTTGCTACCTTCTTCTTCCATCGTTGGTCACACTTTTCTTCACTTTCACTACCCATATTGAGATGTGTGTGTATGTGTGTGTGTGTGTAATTATAAATATTTTGGTGAATTTTGATAATATTTTCCTTCTTGAAAATTAAAAAAATTATGAATTCTAATGATACCTTCCATTTGAAATATAAAAGTTTATTTGAATTTTGATGATAACTTCCCTTAAAACTATACAAATGTTTGAGCATTTGATATCATTCACTATGCTAAATCACCTCTTCCCCTATCTTACCTTTCTAGTCCTCTTCACTTTTGCTACCTTCTTCAATCATTGGTCATACTTTTCTTCAACTTCACTACCCATATTGGTATGTGTGTGTGTGTACATACATACATACATACATACATACATACATACATATATATATATATAGAGAGAGAGAGAGAGAGAGAGAGAGAGAGAAAGCAGTATATATATACTATGTAAGTACTATACTACTAACCCATTGAAAGGTGCAAATAGTCTACTCATATCGAGGAGGATCGCTCCATTATAAAAAGTTGAAACTGTATTGGCTTCCTACATAATCAATTGTACCTTGCTACATTTTAATGTGGTAAGTAAGCAGCCAATAATTTGATTTTCATACCTGTGCACATACATACCTGATACATATCGATCAAAGCATATACATACCTACATACATGTACAAATTCCAACATTTGCAGTAGAGGACAGATTGAATAGAGCCTATGCAAACTTGCATATGCAAAAAGATGTGTTTGCATGTTTAGTGACAAGAAGATCAAACAAAATTATGGCTTCTTTGTACACATCGACTGTGCTTTGTAGGTTGCAGATCTATGAATACTCTATGGAACATCATGACAGATTCCATGGTATGGGAGAAATGAATGATGAATGCATAGGATTTTGATATCTATGATGCCTCATCTGACAGGAACCAAGAGAATGTTTTCCTGCATATTTAGTATCAAGAACTATGGCTTTTGGTAGCCCCTTGAATCATCTGCTATACTCTACATTGTGCAGATCTGGGGACCCTGAGTGACCCTGAATGCTGAAGAAGGTTAGGGAGAGAAAGCTTTGGCCTATTTAGAATGTATACAAAGTAAAGGCTTCATTACAGATGCTGGGACCTATGCCAGTGCCTTGAAGGCTAATGTTACTTCACAATGATGCAGTTTTTAGCATTGCTCTCGTTGATGCACTTCAGAACAATCCTAGATTTTCATTATCAATCAAATCACAAGCAGTTCTTAGACAAGTGAGGTCTGAAGATGGCACAAGCATAAAAGTAAAGCATAAAATATTGTATCCTATCTTTTTGCACATTTATTTGGTAGTAGGCAATCATACCCAGAAGTCCAGTAATGAACAACTTAAGAGAGATTCACTTCAATATAAAAGCATAAGCTGAAACTGAGAAGAATGCATAGGACTAGACTATACCATCAGTCCTCCTAAAGCCATGCTTATCACAATTTCCTGTACAGAAATACTATGGCACAAGAGAACCAGCAGACTGTCTACATCTTATATGAAGAACCAAAACATCCTGACACATCACTATCATCAGATGAACTTCTTAAGACCCCATCTACCAACAGTTCCATAGATTGATCATATGTAAGGTCTGGTCCGATATACCTCATATAGAGCTCATCTTGAATAATCAAAAGAAGCTGATGAAATGAATTATTTCAACATGCATTATTTATACTATGTCACCTGTATATGGAAGCCATCTGCTTCATAATAGAAATCTAAGCAAACCCCAAATTCACCCTCATACAAAACTACAACTATAAGCTCATGTTATTCAACCACAAGATCATACAACCATCAGCACAAAATGCAAACAAAAGATAGGACAAACTTGAACAAAGAATCAACAAGTGAAAACTACCAGGATCAACATCCGATTAATAGAGAATTCGGAGAGCAACAACATGCATCAGCAGGACAAAATACACACAGCAATTGATGATTTTTAATAGCAGATATATGCTGATCTTCAAGCATAGACAAAAGATAATCAACTAGATGTACTTCAACACATGTATTTAAATATACAAATTAGAAATATATACAGACTAATGAGAGGATCAAAAGTCTTATAGGTAAATAGTATTTCATAATGTACATCTCACCATTTGCAAGGAATGAAACTTTAGATGATGTAAAAAGCAAGGAAACCTTGATGCATATATAAAGAGATCATGGATAAGTAGAGTTTCCACTCGTCCTCCTGCTGCTACTGCTCCTCACCCATGCCTCCTCTCTGTGCGTATCCCTCCCCCGTCTCCCTCCTTGGTCAATAATATTAGATTAGAATTCGGACACCAGAACATCAGCCAGGATCTACAAGCTTGAAAGTGGAAGCAATTACCTCATTTTGAACCCTCTGGGGGTGGTGCTCCCATTGAAAAGCATTACAAAATATGCATCTTGAGATTCACTCAGTTGGCAGGGACTAAGAAGCTTTTGTTGGCTTGTTTCATCAACAGGAGTTACCTAGAAACACACACACACATAGAAACACACACACATATATATATAAGCTCAGTACTGTTGTCTTGTCTGTCAGTAATCCCTGCTTCTGCATTTCATCAAAAAGACTAAGAGCAAATGAGTTACATACCTGGTTGGCAAAATGTTTATCAATGCTCCAAAAGACACTGCATCTGGGCTTGATAAACAATTAAATATTATTTGTGCAGAAATTAGATCTCCAATGTTCAAGTAAAAATCAACAAGAGTGTTTGCTATGGCCTGATCTGACTCATAGTCCATCTCACAACTCAGAGCATGGATTAAAAGACCTTCTATGGCCACATTTATACTGTAGGCTTTCAGGACACACAAACTTGTAACAACACTTGGCTGTCACTCTTTTTCCCATGGCAGTCAACATATATATACACATGCACATATATTCCAGCATACATATACATACAGATCCACATACCTGCCAGTCAACACACCCATACACATGGATTCATAAATGCATACACACGTATATATTCAAGCATACATATACATAGAGATCCACATACATGCCAGTCAACACACCCATGCACATGGATACATATATGTGTAAATATCCCTTTGACAGTCTAATATGTGTAAAGCTAGACATCTTGCAACATTCACAGTACATATTATTATCAAAAAGGAAAAAAATGAAGTAAAAAATCATCATGTTTTATCATGAGTGAAATATCATGAAATAATGTTTTGAAGACTTTGAATCCTGACCAAAATATATGACCATGACCAAAATACATGACCTGACATATGCATACCTAGCTCTTGCACACACCTGCACATACACACATGTGCATACATACTTCTACACACATCTATTTGGAAACAACATTAGATTACCAAATTTCTGATCAGAGATAGGTCCCATAATTCCAAGAAGTTCAATGTGCAAGCCTTCAAATCCTCTAAAAGGAGTGTTCAGTGTACACACATACATACACACATATAAGCATGAATAAAAACATAATATATACATGCAAGCATCACATATACATAACACATACATATTACATGCATCACACATGCATCCATATGTACATACACACATACATATTACATGCATCACACATGCATCCATAGGTACATACACACATACATACATGCAGGAATACAAGGATACAAACATACATACATGCAAGAATACATGAATACAAACATACACACATACATACATGCATGAATACAAGAATACATGCAAGAATACATGAATACAAACATACACACATGCAAGCATGGCACATGCATGAGTCATACATACATAGATACATAAATAGGCATGAACATTGAACAATAGGAACCTTTGAATCTCATCATTTCAGATATTAAAAAAAAATAAAAAAACAAAAATCGGCAAATATTGAAGTCCTCGATATCTTCAAAACCTGTCAAAACAATAAGAAACATTAGTATAAATTATACTTCACCATAATATTCAAAAAGAAATCAAATAAAAAAGTTACCTTTTTATAATCAGTATCAGTCCATTTGAAAAATATTAGAAGGTTCAACATCCTCCATGTGTTTCCTCTCGCCTGATACTACACATTCACTTCTTCGTTGACATTGACTTTTCCATATGACATAAGCTTCTTCGAAAGGGAAAGTTTCAAGGTCACTCTTAGAAACAAACAATCTAAGACATGTATCCAAGTTTTTATTCAATCTATTTCTCGTTGCATTTCTTATGAAAGTTAAGCTACTCCATAGACGTTCATCTTCAATGGATCCAAGGATCATTGTTAGACACAAATTTGCTACTTTAAAATACTCCGACATAGATTCCTTCAAGAATGGAGATATATCGAGCTTTTTCCATAGCTTTGTCATTGCACCAGAATTTGAAGGATCTTTGATGAAGTCAAATTGCTCCCACATCATTTGTCCAAATATCCCAGATTGTTTTTTTAAAAGATTTGGATTTATAATTCCTTCTAGAATCCTATCTCCCAAATATGCATTCTTTCCAAAATGATTGGATAATACTTGGACCTTGCTTTTAAAGCCATTTGTTAGTAAGCTCTTGTCTTTTGCATGATTCCAATATAAAGGATGAACTATGGCCATTGCTTCTAAGAGATCATCTCGAGGAAATCTCTCTCTGATCTCAGAAGTCAATTTATTACATATGGATCTTAACCCTTGTTTTACACTATCCACTAGGATAGCAAAGAATGTTTGATTAACTTTTTTCCTAATGCATACTCCTTGACTTTTTCGTGATACATAAAGAGGAATTTGTTTATCTTTCACAAATATGCACAACCAACCTTTCTTATTGTATTGCAAAAAACTATCTTCTACACCAACTTGTAGCAACGATTCCCACTCGATAAATTCTTGTGAATCAAAACCCGATGTCTCAGAATACAAAGTTTCTAAGCGCATACAAGTCAATTTTCTTGCTACTGCGTATTCCATTACATAAATATCTCTTGATTGAGAAACTTTTATCAAATTATTCATTTCTCTTAACAATGGTAACATTCCTCCAAGATAGAGAAGAGTTTCCACATCACTTAGCATTTGCAACAAAGTGTGAGCTTTTCCCTTTTGTATTCCTTTACTTAAAGACATAATATTGACCACACCGATTTACAGGTCCAATAAGTGAAATCCATCTGGTGTCAATATTTTTTTTCAGTTTTCTTCCTTTACTTATCCCATCAGAGAAGCATTTAAACTCTTTAATACGCTTAGGACTTTTTGAAAAGAAAGCATATGCTTGGTGTACAAGATCTTCAACTTTTTTGTACGAAAACAAATTCTGACACAATTTTAAATGCTAGATTTGTACGATGAGACATACAATGTATACCTAAAGCATATGGTGTATAGTTTTGTTGCAATTGAACAGACAATCCATTTCTAAGCCCATGCATAACTGAGCATCCATCAACACCAATGCATACTATCTTTTGATTAATATCACTAATTGACATCCCTCCAATATTTGAAATGGAATCTAAAACAAGTTGCACCAACAAATTAGAAGTTGCACTTCCCTTTAGTTGAAAAGCACCAATAAATTTGGCTTTTCTTGCATAATTCTCCACAATATATGCATGGATACATACCCAAGAAGTGCAATCCCTTGCTGTCACTTCGTCAAGGGAAATAGAAATAAAAGTAGCATTCGATAAACTTATTTTCAAGTTAGATTTGATTACCTCTCCCATTACTTTTGCAAATTCCCATCCTGAAGATTCTGTCCAATATTGTGTCAGAAAACTTTGAATTCGTAATCCAATGAAATTCAATGGAACTCTCCACTTAGGATAATCAGACATTGGTTTTCCAATGGACAAGATATGTAGCACAATTGAAAATTGCATTAATATGGCTTCATTATCTGATTTGAGCTTTCTCTCAAAAAGATGCATAAAGGATCTTTTATTCTCATTACTTTGCTCCAAAAGCAATAAATGAGAATTATAGGCATCTACATTCTGTAGATGCCTACATTCATCTTTTGTTTTCCATCTAAGAATGTTTTCCATTTTCCCTTCTACTTCTACTTTCTCATACATTTTACCCACATGTTTTTCAATGGTATCTAATTTCAATTGTAACTTGACTTGATTACCTAATTTCCAACTACATGGTATACAAGTGGAAAATTTTGGTTCTTCTTCACCCTCAATTATCAAAGGCTCAATAAAAGGAAACTTTGTTATCCAATCTATTTTAAAAGTCCTTCCTCTATCCCATTGACCCTTCCCTCTCTTCATACGTTTAGACAAAGAAGTGTCATTTGAGGTTTTCGACTCTGACACAGAGATGTTAGAGCATGCAATCGGGGGTAAAGTAGTAGGCTCAAGGGATGAGCTTGCTACACATGAAGAGCGCATGACATTCGAGCCTCTAATCCCTCCTTTAAGTGAATAAAAATCAGAAATGGATTTTCTCTTAGGTCTCGAATCCATTACAACCTTTCCTTTTTCCTTTGATTGCATCTTAGCAGTTCCTGGATATATAGAAGACACACACATGAACACACCCATGAGAGAAGCATTTGAAATCTTCCAACACTAATCCTATGTCTTTCTATAGATCCATTTTTATATATACATACAAACCCTAACTCTACTACACATGCCCTAGACCTACCACATATATATAATTATTAAACCTATACACATGCCCTACACCTACCACATATATATAGTATATACAAATTATATATATTACATATTTAGAGAGAGAGAGACTATTTGAAGGGAGTTGAGTACATACTTGATGGATGATTATTCCCTTCAAAAACACTGATGACATATTGAGAGGACGGCGAACTCCCAGCCATTTGAAGCAAGATGATATCGATTGCCACAACAACTGCAAGCTACACTCAAAAAGATAAAACTCACTTGATCGAGTATTGTGGGGAAAAAAGCTTGCGCACACATTCATGCACTAGAGTCTAGTGCACCCACTTCATAAGGATGTCATTACAAGTGATGATAATTCGTTTGACAATATTACTGATAATGAATCTCTGCACCTTTATGCTTCAAAATACCTTCAGATCAGTTCATCAACCAGAAAGAGCAGAGAGACTTGAAACTCAACACATGAAATAGACAAAAATTGAGTACTATGCGACACGTTGTGCTCAAAGAGTAGCTTCACAAAATAAGCATCAACATTTGAAAACTGCAATACCAAATGCTCTCTCTCTCTCTCTCTCTCTCTTTGACTCCGTGTGTGTGTGTGTCTCTCCCCGTGTGTGTGTGTGTGCGCGTGTGTCTATCTGCCTGCCTTCTTTTCTATCTGTCTGATTAAGAAAAAAATAGAAACAACAAACTACAACTTACAAGTACATGAAATAGTTCGATTCTACCAACAACCTGAAAGTAATCACACATGTCTTCAATTAAACACTCATCCCTATAGTAACAAGAGTACTATAACCTAAAGACAGTGTATTGCAACTTAAATACAAAACTCATCTTAATAAATATGAGATATTGTTATGGGGAGCCCCATCACACTTCACCACAAAGGGAGCCACTGTCTATGAGGATGCGCAGCTGTAGCAATGGACAAGGGGAAAAGTTTGGCATGGTTCAGAGAGGAGAAACAACTCTTCATTGGAGTGAACCAGGGCAGTGATGAAGTCCGTATATCTCATATACTGAAGGAATACTCAAAGAATCAAAGCACCTCAATATGTGCATTGAAGCTAAAGGCTCCTGCAATGCAAATATGGACCACATCCTACAAAAGAAATGATTATTATACTTCTTATAGCTATAAGAATATTCTTATAGCTGTTAGAATAGATGAAAGACAAGAATGACCGCAGGAACTTTGCTGATATGATTAAGGACAGATGTATACAGATATGGGCATGCAAAAGGGAAATCAAAATGTAATAAAGTAAGTCTATGGTCTAGGGATCCGACGGCTTCAGACAGATCTGAAATTGGATACCGTTTGGTCACTCGTCTCTAGGACCAAAGATCTCAAGAGTAGACTCAAGCATAAGTCATGTGCTCTCATATTCAAGTAATCTACTTAGCCTAGTGGTTAAGTCTCATGGTTGTGAAGGAAGAGGTCTTGGGTTCAACTCCCATGGGGAGCATGGGAAGAGAGTTTTGCCCAAAGAGCTCTAGAGCCTTCTAACTCAAGTTAACGTGAGTTAACTTGAGTCCAGTGGACTTAACTCAAGAGGTGAGTACAACAACCACTAGTGGACTCTAGTGGAAGGTACTAAAGTAGTGGTCGAGATCACTCCAGCCACTAATAGACTCTAGTGGTGGATATGAAAGGAGTGGAGGAGATTGCACATGCACTTGTGGACTCTAGTTACATTTGTGGTCCTCATTAGTTCAAGCAGCTATATATACAGGCATAAGGTTGGGAGGAGAGTCATTCATTCATGAGTATTTCCAGTCGTTACGCTGTTGCATTGGTATCAGAGCTTCATTCTCTCCATAGCTCTTATCCTCATCATCTTGCTCATAAGTCCATGTGTGCATACTTCTCTCAAGGTGACTAGATTCCTGCTCGCCATTATCTTGAAGCTTCGTCCCGAATCGTCGTTCTGTTTGCGGGCGGGCGTCACTCTCTTTGCGGGCGCAGACAAAAGAGAAGCTAAGGAGTCGATTACCAAAGGCTTCAACAACCTCTACTATGAGCCATACAGGATTTGAACCCGCGCCCCTCCGTTTGGAGGCTGCTGCTCTACCCACAAGACCAAACCGTCGTGTGCGTATGGTTCTCCCGCATAACATTCTTCGTTGCTTGGCGCTGTAGAAGGCTACAATTAGGAGCCAAAAAGAGAAACAAAAAAAGAGCTTCACGCGCTGCGCCGTCTGTGGGAATCGAACCCGCGTGCACAGTTTAAGAGCCGATTGCTTTGACCAAGGCGCCAAGGCGTTTTCCTTATCATCTATTGCAGAAGAAATCTTACTAAAACAGTGATCAGAGCTGAAGTGCAAGCCAAATTCTCTCCATCCAAGGAAGCAAGTTCTCACAACCATCCAAGGAGCCAAATCAGTTCTTGCAGCCTGGAACCAGAGGATTATTTTGCTTTTAGCCAAAGAAACAAACAAGGAGAACCAAAGATTGAGCAAAGCTTGAAGGAAGTGGAGCTGTGGAGTGAAGATCCGGAGGCCTATCTTCGTCATAATTCTAGCACTCTCGGCTAGAATCAAGTCGACCTCAGCGGACCAAATCATCAGGGACTATTTCTTGTGATATTCTTGCATAGCTCTTTTGATTTTGTTGCACACACCACTTGCGTTAGGAATACTTAGTAAGTTTAATAACGCTTTGTGTGCGATGGAGGGGACTTTTAGCCACGTTTCACTTACGAGTACTACTAGTACGTCAGTGTTTGTTTCTGCTCCTATTTTAGTAACATCCTCATTCATGCCTAGACCACCAATAGTTGCACGTGCATTGCATTTATCTGCACCTATGGTTTCAAATACTAGTCATGCGTCTGATGCATCTAAAATAGAATCAGCGACGATTGTAGCATTAGACGTTGAGGAATTTGCGAGTAAAGGGGAAACAATCACTACTCTAAACGAGAGGAAAGATATGGAGAGTAGGATGTTGCTAGTTGAGCAAAAGCTTGGACGGTTGTCCAGTGTTCCGGATGAGGTTGCAGTACTCCGTCAATCTGTTGATGGAATCCAGGATCACCTTAAGGCCATTCTGAACTTACTTCAGACGCCTAAGGATTTCAGTAAGACTATTTTAGGTAGTCACACAGATACGATCGCAACTTCACCGATGTCTGTTAGGATGGAAAAGGATAAGGAATTATCCTCTCCCCAAATAGACATGTTTCCTTTAGTGGGAAGTATGAGCCGTTTGAGTCTAGCGTCTTCTACTCCCTTGTGCGTTGCTTCGGTAGGTATGTTAGAAACTCATAACCGCCCTGTGGATCTTTCCTTGGGAAAGGAGATCCGTCCTCCTTATTTCTCTGGAGAGGATAAGGATAGGATTAAGGACGCGGTTTTGACTTTCTTAGAGAAATGGAAAGATGTCCATGAACTCAAACATACCCCGGATCATGTGAGAGTATTTGGATAAAGGATTTATCCGCCCAAGCCAGTCTCCATGGGCAGCACCCATCCTTCTAGTGAAAAAGAAAGATGGAACTATGAGGCTGTGCGTAGATTATAGGGCGTTAAACAATCTTACGATAAAGAACAAGTATCCCATGCCACTAGTCGAAGATCTTTTCGATAGTTTAAAAGGGGCTACAGTCTTTTCTAAGATTGATTTACGCCAAGGTTATCATCAGATCAGGATCAAAGATGATGATATTCCTAAAACAGCTTTTCGAACAAAGTTTGGTCACTACGAGTTTTTAGTGATGCCGTTCGGGTTGACAAATGCACCCGCAACATTTATGACTTTGATGAATCAAGTGCTGAAGCCGTATCTGGGAAAATTTGTTGTAGATTTTCTCGATGATATTCTGATCTACAGTAAAGATCATGAAAATCACTTAGAGCACTTGAAAAAAGTTTTTCAACTTCTTCGCGATAATAAACTTTACGGTAAAGAGTCAAAATGTGAATTCTTTACCCCAGAAGTAAAGTATTTAGGTCATATTATTTCCGCGGAAGGAATCAAAGTTGACCCTGAAAAGGTCCAAGCGATTCTTGAATGGCCTGAGCCCAAGACGGTTCGAGAATTACAAAGTTTTCTCGGATTGGCAGGATATTATCGGAAGTTTGTGGCTAGATATGCCAAGATTGCAGTACCTTTGACTGATCAACTCAAAGGGAAGCATCAGAAGTTAAATTGGAAAGAAGAGCAAGCAAAGAGTTTTCAAGAACTGAAACTTGCTTTAGCTTCGGCCCCGGTTCTACAAATTGTAGATCCGAACAAGCCTTTCCAATTAGAGACAGATGCAAGTTCATCTGCAGTAGGAGCAGTACTAAGCCAAGATGGTCGACCAATAGCTTTCGAGAGTAGAAAGCTAAGTCCTGCTCAGCAAAATTACTCTACCTATGAGCGAGAGATGTTCGCTATTATCAATGCTCTGAAGAAATGGCGCCATTATCTATATGGATCAAAGCTGACCATAGTTTTTGATCAAGAGAGCATAAAGTGGTTTGCAAACCAACCTGATCTAAGAGGTAGAAAAGCGAGGTGGGCCGAGCAGTTGCAAGAGTTCGATTACGAACTCAGGTATAGAAAAGGAAAGTTCAATGCAGTGGCAGACGCCTTAAGTCGGATGCCTATGCTGAACAATCTAAGTTTTGTACAAATTCAAAGTGAATTTATTTCAACTTTGAAAGGAAGCTGCAAAGAGGATCCAAGCTTCAGTCAAGCATGGAAAGCAGCTGAACAAGATAAACAAAATGAAGCAAGTACTTCTGAAAGGAAGTTTAAACACTATTCTCTCCAAGATGAATATTTGCTTTATAAAGGTAAGGTTTGTGTTCCAAGTACCTTGGACATACGAAATCAAGTACTTTTCGAATGCCATGATGCTCCAAGTGCAGGACATCCTGGTATTAACAGAACCTATGAGTTAGTAAAAAGACATTTTTATTGGCCTAGTTTACATCGAGATGTGCAAAACTATGTATCTAAGTGCCATAAATGTCAAGTAAATAAATTTGAACGACTTAAAGTTGGAGGATTGCTGCATCCATTGGAAATTCCCAAAGGAAAGTGGGAAAGTATTTCCATGGATTTCATTTCTGGATTACCCCGCACTCAGAAGGGCTTTGATTCAGTTTGGGTTGTAGTTGATCGATTGACTAAACTTGCTCAGTTTATTCCAGTCAAGACTACTTATAAGACTCCAGAACTTGCAAAAATATTTGTAAATCAACTTTATAGACTCTATGGTCTTCCAGTAGACATAGTTTCTGATAGAGATGCTCGATTTACAAGTCATTTTTGGCGAGCAGTCTTTAGTAGACTTGAAACTAAACTAAGTTTAAGTACAGCTGAACATCCCCAGACGGATGGACAGACAGAGAAAGTCAATCAGATATTGGAAGACATACTTAGAGCTTATGTTACTTCTAAACAGACTGACTGGGAAGATTATCTTCCATTAGCTGAATTTGCCTATAATAGTGCCAAGAATTCATCAACTGAATTTAGCCCATTCATGTTGATGTATGGTTTCCAGCCTAGATCTCCTTATGCAGTAGGACTTCATAATGAACGAGTTCAAGCAGCTCAAGAGTTCCTTCAAGACATGAACTTTAAGCTCAAGTTAGCTAAAGAAAACCTAAAGAAAGCTCAAGATCGTGCAAAGGCTTATGCCGATCCGAAGCGTAGAGATGTTAGTTTTCAGGTTGGTGATCAAGTTTATCTTCGTATTCCTGAAAGATCGGAAAAATTCAAGACTGGTCAATGTGCCAAGTTGTCACCTAGGTATTGCGGTCCTTTTCCAATCACCAAGAAAGTTGGTTTGTGGGCTTATGAACTACAACTTCCAGATGATAGTTGGATTCATCCAGTGTTCCATGTTAGTCGACTTAGGAAGAGTCTAACAGATTCAGATAATCTAGTTGGACAACAAGTTATACTTCCTATTCCAGTAAATGAAACAGTTCCTCATGAACCTGAAAGGATACTTCGCACCCGAGATAAACGTACAAGAAGCCACTTGTATGAAGAGTGCTTAGTAAAATGGAAGGATGGAACTGAAGAAAATTCAACATGGGAAAAAGTTTCCACAATCCAACGACGTTTTCCAGCTTTCAAGTTTTAAGTTGGTCCCAACTAAAGAAGGTTTTTACTTTCAAGCTTCTAAGTAAATAACCTGATTGAATGAATGCATGTTCTTCAAGTTTAGAACATGAGGCTCGGGGGTTGCCTACAGTTATATATATAGCTTTATTTTCGAGGACGAAAATCTTTCCCAAGGGGGGAAGAATGTAATAAAGTAAGTCTATGGTCTAGGGATCCGACGGCTTCAGACAGATCTGAAATTGGATACCGTTTGGTCACTCGTCTCTAGGACCAAAGATCTCAAGAGTAGACTCAAGCATAAGTCATGTGCTCTCATATTCAAGTAATCTACTTAGCCTAGTGGTTAAGTCTCATGGTTGTGAAGGAAGAGGTCTTGGGTTCAACTCCCATGGGGAGCATGGGAAGAGAGTTTTGCCCAAAGAGCTCTAGAGCCTTCTAACTCAAGTTAACGTGAGTTAACTTGAGTCCAGTGGACTTAACTCAAGAGGTGAGTACAACAACCACTAGTGGACTCTAGTGGAAGGTACTAAAGTAGTGGTCGAGATCACTCCAGCCACTAATAGACTCTAGTGGTGGATATGAAAGGAGTGGAGGAGATTGCACATGCACTTGTGGACTCTAGTTACATTTGTGGTCCTCATTAGTTCAAGCAGCTATATATACAGGCATAAGGTTGGGAGGAGAGTCATTCATTCATGAGTATTTCCAGTCGTTACGCTGTTGCACAAAACCCTTCAAGGAAGAAGGTGCATGAGATGACAGACAGATAGGCGGGATAATGTCTTTCAAATGTACAGCATGCAAGATTCCTATCAAATATCTGTCTAAAATGAATATTTCACATTATAAAAGTTCCTCAAGCAACTATAAAATATCTGTCAAATGTACAGTGAACGAGATTTGAATCAAATACCTCTCTATTTCTATTTCTGTAATATCATAAAGAAAAATGTACAGTACAAAAGTTCCTCAAACAAAACGTCTGTCAAACGTACAGTGCGCAAGATTTGAATTAGAGACCTCTATAAAATGAAGCATGAATCACTAGCATTGAAACACTTTCCCTTGCCTTGAAGTTCAAAAACTGAATCACTACTTAAGGAGGCAACATGAAAACATTTCTTGTTGCATTTCAACACAAGAAGCCAAATTACTGTTCTAAATCTACTTGTATGGATTGACAAATATAGAAAATCAAAATTGGATCTATCGCCTCTGCCAAACATGCCGCCGCTTTAAATTCGATTGAATGATCATTTCTCTACATTTGAACTACTAAGGTATCTTTGACATTGTGGTTTATGACATGCGCTTCATATCAAAAGCCTCCGTTCAGATTTTCGATTGCAGTCTTACACAACAGTTCATGAAAGAAATACAAAGTCAATCAATCACGCACCTTTCTTTTCTGATAGAGTAACCTCACGTGATCTCTGCAGTCCAATAGATATGTTATGGGGCGAACGTATATGACTACTCAAAGCTGCGCAAGATTCGACAATGGCGAACATGCATAGCTCCCGAAAGTATGCACGTACGAATTAGGGCAAACTTTCTTAAACGCATTTGCTTATAAAAATAATATGATGGGCTATTATTTTGTTTTCAAAATCATGCTTTTTTAAGGGTGAATTTGGGGTCAACCTAGATTCATTTTGTTTATATATATATATATATATATATATATATATATATAGAGAGAGAGAGAGAGAGAGAGAGAGAGAGAGAGAGAGAGAGAGAGAGAGAGAATTACCCAAGAGATATTGTGTTTCATAATATGTTATAAAAAGAATATTTTCATAAGTGTGGCTGATCTATAACAAAATACAAGATTTTCTGCACATTACTAAGCTCCTATTGCCAAAATGAATTGAATAAATGTTCATCATGCATATGATAAGGATCCATTCCCATATCTAAATCCTCCTTTCTTAAAGCAAATATAAATTGAATGGCAGGTATCATACATGCTAAGGTAATATATAATGAAAAGCAAAACTAAGTGTTGCATTAGATAAGTGAAATTTGAAGCTAATCCTCTCAAAAAATGAAAACATTCGATATATTGCCTAATCGATCAACAATTCAAGCTTCAAAAAAGAAAAAGTAAAAATAGCCATTCATTCAGCCTCACTGCCAACACTATGCATAGTCTTCAAGCAACCAATTATTACAGCAAAAGAACAGGTGAATGAGTACTTTGACACATTACTAAGCAAAATCAGGTTCCAAAAATATCCACTATAGAAATCATACTTAAACCCATTGCTCCCATCCACATCCATCGATTTATCATACGATTTGAAATAAGAAGAAAAATACTAAAATAACCATAACTATCCGGGTCTACACCTTTCCTTTCCAGAATAGTTAAAGGGAAACAAAGACCAAAAACTATAATGCATCCTCTATTATCATTATATGGTTACATCAATCCTGAACCATATTGAGAGATCCCAAGCTATATATATCACAACAGTAATCAATTTTTTGTAAAAGATCAGTCATAAAGACATTTTCTTTAGCCCATTGGGAAAGGATGAAGCAATTATGTAATTTAACCAATTCATTCTTGATATAGAAACATAACCTTACTGATTGTAAATTTTGCATCAGTATATGCAAGACATTTCCCAAATACAGTGACCTATTCATTCTTGACACAGATTCCTGAAACTATGGACACAAAGCATATGTCAACGATTTCAATACTATAAAAAAGAAGTGAAATGTGAGTGTAGAAACATTTAGCCATTAGTAGCATGGTTTTTCAACAAGACCATACATGTAATGAGTTCACATGCATATCGTGCATGTATTTTCCCACTTTCTAAATAGGGCTGAGCATTCCCATATAACTAAATTACATGATAAAGTATGTTCATGAAGGTGTAGAAGCCTACAGCAAGGGCGCCATAACAAGATTTGATATTGCAAAAATCACCTGTCGCACAAGATCAAAGCTCAAAGTTTGCAATGTTTTAGTAGACAAATAGTAAATTACATGGCATATAAACTGAGGGAACTGATGTCAACAATGATTATTGTACTACCATCAACAATGCTAATAGATTACAATGTTTGAAGCAAACCAGATTACATGAGTGAGTTGAAGGCAAAGCTAACCGAAATTTATGAAATCAGTGTTTAGTTTACTCATCATTTGGATGCAGATGGTTGAAGTATTAACTAGAGTCCGTCCTAAAAAGTGAATGTGATTTATCTCTTGTCGAAACACATGAGATAAATCTTAATCTAGCTTGTGAAGCTCTACTTAGATCATTTCATATTTTCGCTATTCAATACCATCCTATGACATGGCTTCAATAAGTGAGAACTTTACAAGGCTATAATCTTTCAATGGCCTAGGCGTGGTGTTGGCAGTTTAGTTTATTGAGCTTTTTACAATACTTTAAAAGGATGAAGTTTGCAGGGTCTTATTCCTGTAATACTCTTAATTCCAAAAACAATTTGTACTATTCTTCAAAAATAGTGTACTCCTACATTAGAACAATTGTGTAGCGCCACCATGGACTATGTTTTGTTGGGGAGCACAAATAAGCTTCTAAACAAAGCAGCAAGTAAGCTTCTCAACAAGGCAGTGCCTTGTGAAATGAGAAGTTGAACCCATGCCAACGCATATTTCTACTCTGTAATAGTTGATAATTAATAAAAAAAAAACATGGTAGATGATGCAAGGGACATCACAATGTTGAGAGAGGACATAAATTTCCCATGCAGACTAGTACGATGACAAGTTATAAAATCCAGTGCATGAATTGTAAACTGTTTAGCATAAAAATCATTGAGTATGTGTCCTATTTTTCTAGACTTGCCCATGTATCTGCAACACAGAGCACATCTTGTCATAGTCATAACAATCAAACCCCATATTTGTTATCGTACAAGAGAAGAAATACAACCGATGATATAGATGACGTAAATCTCTCTCTCTCATGCATAAATCTGAAAGCGAAAAAGATTTGTGAATTGATACCTGATAAGTCTTCGAAGTATATTAGTGACCCTGCGCCATTGATTATGAGATGCCCGACTGATGTATAGCTTCGAAGTGTAGAACACATTGACTAGCATCAAGCGTAGAATGCATTGATTCCCATCAAGCGTAGAACGCATTGGTTCCCATCAAGCCCGATTGTGGCGAAGTAGAATTATCATGCCCAAGAGATATATCGAACTGATGGCGAAGTAGCATCCAAGTGTCGCAGGCTAGATTCGTATAAACGGCGAAACTTCCACAATACAACATTAGGGTTTGTAAATATTTGGACTAATTTTATGTTCTCAATATAATCTAAAATTAGTTTTTTTATTTTTATATCTCAAAAAATTCGCCTTTGGGCGAAAATTCGCCCTTAATTATTTCCCTGGCCAAAACCCATAAAGAATGGCATTTCACATGAAAATATTTCCTAATTTGAGATTTTTAAAACTTTTTTTTAGTTTGAGATTTTGATTGCTTTTTTTAAGTTTGATATTTTAATTGATTTTTGCTTTAGTTTGAGATTTTTGATTGTTTATTCTTTAAAGTCTCCCAGGTTTTGTAGGAAGAAGAATAAGAAATTCTACAATAGACTTCTTGCTCCAACATTTTGCTTTGTTTTGTAGGATTTCAAACCTTATGCAATGAGAATCTATGGTCACCTACGGATCTCGTACGAAAGTGAACTCCTGTACGAAAGACAATTCTAGTATGAAGAATGGTGTTCCTTGAGGAAAAGATGTCGGACTTGCGAGGATTCTTGACGGAGGTGAACATGCTTGTACGAGACGGAATCAGAGAACGCGTGGGGCAGCCATGTCCTCATTTGTCAAACTAAAACACGCTCTGTATACTGGTACCGTCTGACTAATCCTCGAAGCATCTCTCCCTTCAAACTCCATTAAAGCTGGAAAGGAGTCTGCGCATCTCCTCAGAAGTCCATTACATTCGTCAGACAGTCTTTTCCTTCAATCTTTTCTTCTTGGATCAACTCCGTTTCTGGACACAGAGGCTGACGATCTGCAAACCACGTGCGAAGCTCTGTGTATCCATTAGGAAATCCCTAGTCCATGCTTTAGTTCTAGCATCCAGTCCGATCAGACCTGAGGGAGACAGCTCATAAAGGAGGTTAGGATCTCTGCTCCGGGCTTTACTTCCTGCGTCAAGTGTGCTAAAACTGTTGTTCGACATTGTGGGAAGTCCTTGAGCGTACTCGGATCTGTAGCTTCAAGTCGAGAAAGGAAACATGGAGTTCTAGCCTGCCGACAGATCTTAGATCGGGCACCAAGAATGAACAGAGTTCTGCTTCACTACTTCTTGCTTGTACTATCGCTTACGACCATTGGACTGAACATCTATAATCTAGTAGTGTGCAGGTCAGCTCTTTCTCTCTCTCTCTCTCTCTCTCATTCATACTGATATGCGTCACCATCTTCATGTCTGCAGTCGGGCGCTGAAACAGCACTCCAAGTGCACTAATACCAAAGACAATGGTGGCGGAGGAGTTAGTGTTAATGTCGTTAATACAAACGTCGTCCAGATGATCCATGGCAGCCATATGAAGAAGTATCTCATAGGAAGCCTGTTTTGTAGTAGCGCCAGCATCGCAAGTGGCGGAACGTTCCCTCCCATCATCCATCTCGTGTTTGCGATTCTTGGCCAAAGCACATGGCACTTAGAAAGCGTGCGACCCTGCGGAACGGTAACACCTTCTTCTCTCACCCATAACATTCATCAATCTCTTGTTGTCGTCTGGTTCACCATAGCCGCCAGCGTAGTGCTGATGGTGCTCGGCCGCCAGTGCAGCTGCTGCGTCGACGACAACATCCAGATCGGCGCCGGTGATGTTACTATACAGATCGGCGGACTTGCATGATTCGCGTATACCTTGCTATGGCAGGAGCAATGTAGGAACAAACTCTCACTGACTACCACAGCCCTCGGCAGTGCACTCTCAGTTCCTTCGTCAACGCTCTTACCCCACAGTCCACATCTTCATATTGGACAGTAATGACGGATTGGACTTTGTCATCTGTGTATTTGAGTTAGTGAGGAGTGCTCCATCGTCATCTTCGCAGCACTCCCGAGTCCCAACATAATCTTAATTTTACGTATCCATGTGTTCACTTTTACAGTCGTTCTTTCAATCAATTGAAGCAAAAGCGAGATTAGGCTTCCGCGGAACTTCCTCTTTTGGGGAATTGACAAGAAAAGATGAATTTTATTTGTTTTTTTTTTGTTTCTTGTTTCTTTTTTATTTCTTATTTCTTTTTCTTTTGAAGTTACAATGAAATTGGAAATAACTCACACACCTAATGTCGTAAGGTAGAGACACCCATCAATTTGGGGATTCTAAGAGATATTTCCAGTCAGCCAGATTCAAACCCGAGATTTCCTCCCATAGAATTCAGAGTGTGAACCATTAAGCCACACCCACTCGCCTTTTTTTTTGGATTTCTATCATCGATCTACTCTTTTAATTAAGATTTAATTTGAAAGCAACAATACATGCACATTGAAGTTGTCTGTTCAGTGTGCAAGCGTTCAGAAAAGCTGGAGGAAGGAAGATGAACAGAATCGACAAGCTAACGCGGGTCGCTGCTAACGCGCGTTAACCGGCGGGCGACGGACATAGGCCATCTGTCGCTGCTAGCGTGCATCAACCGGCAAGTTTTCGGGAGTCGCTGCTAACACGCATCTCAGCAGCTCTCGAGGAAGCCCGTCTGTCGCGGGGAAGACTGTCTGTCGCGAGGAGGGCCGTCTGTCGCAGGGAACACCATCTGTCGTGAGGAAGGTCGTCTATCGCGAGACTTCAAGACCGTTTATCGTGAAGATTTCTAGACCGTCTATCGTGGAGGTTTTACCATCAATCGTAGTTTTTCCTGGTTTTGCGGTGCCAAACCGTCTATCGTGCTGCTCCTTCACTGTGGAAAACTGCCTATCGCGCCAGTGCTTTCAGTCTATCGCGGTTTTGGGGCATGTCAAATCGTCCTCTTTCCCTATGGCTGATGGCTCCTTGTTTCTCGCACGAGGGTTTTCTCGCCGTGATTTAAGTTTGTAGAAGGAGTTAAAACTTTAGAAAGAAGGATAAAGTTCTAGAAATTGCTTCTTGTCTTAGGCGAAAAAAAAAAACAAAGTTAAAGTATAGAAGTATTTCCACTTATGAGCGAGGGATCAAAAGAGAAAGATACCAAGAAAAGAAGAATAAATAGAAAAGGAATTTAGAGCTATGCTTTAATATCAGACACTCGTGGGCTATTCAAGACACTCGTGGGCTTTATTTTCCTTAGGGGAGGTTCTCTTTAACCTTTTGCTTGCTCGTGGTCTTCAATTCCTTCAAGTTAATCTTCGGTTTGGCCTCTCCTAGTCTTCCCGCTAGTGGGTTGAAGTTTCTCTTTGCAAAGTAATTTCTCGGAGCAAGGTGGGTGCTGACTCCTTTTGGCCATGGATGTGGCTTCATCCTCTCTCGTCAAAAGTAATCGGGCCCCTCCCCCTAGGGAGACCGATTTCCTGGCCGCTCTGCTGGAGGGGGGGTCGTGTGCCGCCCCTGGGACATCCGAAAGTGTTGAATCCCCCATTGTTTCCCTCAGTAGACCCGCAGTTCTGTCGGCTCAGGAGGAGCTCAAGAAAGTTTGCCTCGTCGGCCAAGTGTTTGGCCCTAGGCCCCCGATCGAAACTGTGCGACAATGGCTTCGAAAAGAGTGGTTCCCTCGAGGACTAATTGTTAGCAAATGTCAGTTCTTACCAGCGAACCACATGCTGCTAGTCTTTGAAAATGAAGAGATGGCGTTCCAAGCCCTTAGCGTTGGCACCTGGCAGTTAGGTCGGACGACCCTGTGCCTATTCAGATGGTCCCCGGATTTTACTCCCGACAAATCGAAGTCGCTTCGGTACCCTCTTTGGGTCGAGCTCCCTAACCTTCCTTACTTCTTGTACAACTTCGTGTGGGACATTGTCTCTCCTATCGGCAAGCCGCTGGCTTCACGCGAAGACGTTGGTGGTCTCATCTATGAAGGTGCAAGACACTCGTTCAATGCTAGGTGGCACCCCCAAATCTGTGTCGAGGCCGACCTCGGTTCGCCGCTTCCTTCAATGATCAAAGTGGACATGGGCGAAGGAGATGTTTGGGAACAGGACGTCACATACAAAAACCTTCCCAACGCGTGCTTTCGTTGTGGCCAGCAAGGTCACAGGATTAAAGATTGCCCTCTCAGGCAAAAAAACAAGCGCTTTCAAGAAGCCCCCAAAACCGCCCAAGACAATATTGGCGATTTGACCCACTCGACCAAGGAGGGGGAAGGCAAGGGCCTCCTTAATCCGCTAACTGATGCTGATGGCTTTATTGAAGTTAGAAGAAGAAGGAAAAGAAGCCCTAGGGCCAACGGTGAGAGAAACAACATGCCGCTTACCCCCTACAGCAATTTGTATTGCAATCTAGAAAAGGAGATTAATGAGCTTGACTACCCAGGTGGGAAGCTACTTGAGATAGACACCCACGACAAAGCCCTAGAGATCCCTGACAATAAAGAAACCCCCCAGGAGGGTTACACTACAAGCAAAGAAGATGGTTTCACCACTAGTAACGAAGACAACATGGATAGTGAAAGTTCCATCATTGGATCGACGATCCCGGAAACAGTGCCGAGCACGGGGCCCAAGTCTCCCCAGCAAGGGGCATCCCGCAAAGGAAAACAGCCTATGGAGTTACCCTGGAAAAGCCCCCACAAGAACCGACTTCTAAGTCGGGATCAGATCCCAGCGAAAAAGAAAGACGAAGTCAAGAGAAGAAAGGACAAAGCTCCCTCCCGCAAAGAGGGATCAATGCAAAAATGATTGTCATCTCGCTGAATGCTCGAGGGCTAACCGACCCCTCAAGAGCGACCATCATCGGTCAATGGCTTCGCGACATTAGCTTAAACCCAGACTTTATATGTATTCAAGAGATTAAAATTGACGGAGAAGACCTCCAGAAGCGGCTCAGACAGATCTCCTCGGCCCATGTGTGGATCCCTACTAAGCACCAGCGGGGGTCTGGAGGAACGGTTATCGGCGTTAAACAACTCTGGTTTGAAAAGCTTGAGAACTCCATTGAAGATGTAAGTCACCGTTGGATTGCTGTCTCTTTTGGTGATCCTCTCTGTGTTACTTTGGTTTCTTTGTACGCCCCTAACGGGGATGTGGAGAGACTGAACACTTGGGCTTCCTTAGACTCGCTTCCCCACAACGTGCTTATTTGTGGAGACTTCAACATGGTGGAAGACCCTATGGACAGATGGATGGGCAAGGGCAGGGTCATCGACAGTCGGGAGAAAGACACGTGGGACATGACCAAACTCCACTTGGATTTGATTGAGTTCAAAGACTCGAGTGGCTTTTCTTGGTCGAATCTCCAAGCGGGCGAGGACCTGAGGAAAGCTAGACTAGATAGATGCTACATCTCTCAGAGTTTTACTCAACAGTGGGGCCACCCCACCATCACGCAACGCACTGACCTCACTATCTCTGATCACTACCCGATCGTTATCACTTTTCAACCTTCCAACAAAACCCGCAAGGCTCCGTGGTTCCATGCCAACGCTTCCACCTTCTCTCTCCCTTCTGTCCACCAAGAAATTGCCGATGTGTGGAAAGTGGCGTTCGCCTCTGGCTTGGCCCCTGCCAAGTGCTGGAGAAGTGCGGTCGACAAGTCTCGTAAGATCATGATCAGAACTAAGAAGATGCTCGAGACTGTGCGGCGGGCTCGTAGGGAAGCCCTTTACCACAGACTCTGGCGGCTCGAGGAGGAAGTGAACAAAGGAAAACAACAAGCCCAGAAAGGCCTCAGAAAAATCAGAGCAGTGTTGAGATACGAGGAAGAAATACAAAGGAAAAACTTGCAGATCTTCTTCAAGGAGTGGTGGGCTGGCAAAGCCGACAAACCCACCAAAGAGATGTGTCGTATCCTTAAAAGGAAACACAATAGAGAGTCGATCCCCCTACTGCTAGACCCACATGGCAATGTATGCAATTCGGAAGAAGATAATTTTGGCATCATCGAGGGGCACTTCACGAGACTCTTGGGAACCTCGAACCCCCTTTCCCACCATAGAAGGGATTGTATGGCTGCCATTTCTAGGGTTTCCCCCCGGAGGATACCACCCAACCTCCACTCCCTGCTTCATGCCCCTATCTCGGAATCAGAAATCATTGAGGTCATTGATGCCCTCCCTCTCGGTAAAAGCCCGGGACCCGACGGACTCACTAACGAGTTCTTTAAATCCTTCAAGCTGGTGGTTGCCACCCCTCTTCGGATGGTTTGGCAAGAAGCGCTAAAGTTTGGTGCTCTTCCTTCTTGTCTAAATAATGGAATTATCAAGTTGATTTACAAGAAGGGGGAAAAGAATAGAATCGAGAACTGGCGGCCTATTACGATGCTCCAAACAGGATACAAGATCATCGCCAAAGTCATTGCCAACAGACTCTCGTGCCACCTGAGATCTTGGCTTAGTGAGGATCAAAAAGGTTTCATCAAAGGCAGGTCTATCCTGGAAACCATTATGGATATTTGGGAAGGTGTTCAATTTGCAAATGAGTCTAATCAAGATGTGGTTTTCCTCAAGATCGACTTTGACAAAGCCTACGACAGGCTAGAATGGGACTATATTCTGCAGTCGCTCAAAGATCTCGGACTTAGTCAGAAATTCACCAAGATGGTCGCGACCCTTTTCGGAAACGCAACGACCCAAATTAACGTTAACGGCAAACTTTCGAAGGCGATCCATCTTAGAAGATCGATTAGACAAGGGTGCCCTCTGGCCCCCCTTCTTTTTGCCATCGCCACTGAGGGGCTGAGCAGACTTGTGGCTCATCATGTGGAGGCTGGCAATATCAAAGGCCTCCGGCTGCCTCACGACCACAGTCAAATCATCATGAGACTTTTTGCTGATGATATGAACGCGTTCGTCCACAATGATAATACCAGCCTGGAGACTTTCTGGAGGTGTCTTGCTATCTTTTGTGATGCCTCTGGATCCAAAATCAACCACTCCAAGACCGCCTTTAGGGCTATCGTGGGACAGCATCCTGGCCTTCTCACTGATCATGGCTGTCAAATCATTCCGCAGGGCCAAATCCTTCGACTTCTTGGAATCCCCTTGGGGTTTGGCGTCTCTATGGAGCAGCGATGGAACTGGGTGCTGGCTAAACTCGAAAACAAACTTAACTATTGGAAAGGTATGCAAATCAATCTAGCCGGGCGTGCGATGGTTATCAACACGTTCCTCCTCTCTTCTACCATCTATTTCCTTTCTTGTTGGAGACCGAGTGAGCAAGGCTTGTCCAAACTGAATAGTATTTGTAGAAACTTTCTTTGGACGGGCGATCATAACAGAAGGGGGGTGCCTAAAATCAAATGGGCCATCTGCACTAGCCCGAGAGATAGCGGGGGGCTTGGTATCCTGGACATTGGGTGTATGGCTAACAAACTGGCAGCTAAATGGATGATTAAGGCTTGGTGCAATAGGGAGGCCTCGTGGGCCAAGCTGATCTTTAGAAACAAGAATGAGTTGGCCCTCACGGGGTTCCCGAACTGGAAGAATCTTGACATCATGACCCTGCTTTTCTCCCCGATCCCCGTCTTCCCGAAAGGCTCCAATCTCGTGTGCTCCCTTTGGAAGGGCTGGAATAAAGTCAAAAGCTTCACAAGAATTAGTGAGGACTGGAAGTGGGCGGCCGGAATCAGACAAAACGACTCTATCTGGTTTCCGATACATGGCATCCGGAGTGTGGAGTCGTGGAACATTCAAAATGCCAAGAAGCTATGGAACAAAGGATTCAAAAAATGGAAACATCTCTGGAAACATGACACCAACAACTGGATCAACTTCGAGGACATTGACCCTCGCATAAACATCTCCTACGAAGAATGGAACACCTTGCAAAGCAGATGCCTCGCTTGGGATCGTCACAAGACTCGCCTTCTCATGGGACACGACACACCAAACTCGCTTGGTCTCAAATGGCACAATGGAAATAGCCTACTCAAAATCCCGAACATCAAAGAAATGGCTGACCTCCAGATCAGACTCAACAAGAAGTGGTGCCTGTCTTGGACGCGACTTCGGTGGGACATGAAATTCATGGGTATCTGGCACCCCCTTATTGAGATTAAGAAGTCTGTCCTCTTATGGCAAATTCTTCATCGAGGAATTTGGACCAACCATAAGGCTAGCAAACTTTGTGGGATCCCTCCTTGGTGCAAACGCTGCCACCGCGCTATCGAAGATGTCCCACACATCTTCCTTACCTGCCCCAACTCCTCCAGAATCTGGCAGACGGTTGGAATGAAAATCAGACTTCAAAAACAGCTTAGTTGGAAACAAGTCCTTTTGGGAGAAGCGATCGGCTGCTCTGCGACACTCTGGAACGCCATCAGAGGGGAAGTCCTGTGGAAAATTTGGCGGGAGAGGTGTGCTCTCAACTTCGGCGATCCCCCCAGGGAGTGGTCGATTGAGAAATCACTATTCCTCCTGGGCAAAAGGATCGTTAACAGTAAGAAGTCCCCCCCCTTCAGGCACCATCAAGTCCTCCTTTTGATCAACAACAAGCTCAAACCCAAGTGGGCCCCGCATGAGGGCGATGAGAGGGTGATTAACCTTCTCTGTAATGCAACCTAGGATTCAGCCAAGCTTCCCCTGCTTTGTGGGATTTGGGGGGTCCCGTGGGCACTAGTCCCCTTCTATTGTACCTTTGTTTCTTAATTTAATTCAAGTCCGGGAGAGTAGGCTATTGCCGAACTTCCTTTATATTAAAAAAAAAAAATACATGCACATTGTGCCTTCTCCCTCACATTTCAAGGTCTTTATGTCAAGCTTCACTCTTGATTTTGAACCCTTGATCTCATACTCTTGATTTTGGACCCTCCACCTCACTGATTAGAGTGATTAGAGTGAGAGTGTGAATATGACATTGATTAGAATGAGAGTGTGAATATGACATTGCATTTTCAAGAAGCGCATCTTAGATATACAGAAAAATAAGTATGTGTAGTTCTTTTTATTACAAAAGCTTGTAATTAATTAAAAGGAAGCGTTGTAGAAGAGAATTGTGGGGAGGTATAAAGTATAATAAGTAAATATGTCATCCGTTTTGTGGGGAGGTGTAATCGAATGCTTGAAGGGGAGGGGCATTCTTATATGTCTTATTATTTTACCTAACAAGTTGACAGATCTCTCAATAGGACATTCCTTGGAAGAGCTTCCAAAAATGAACATAGCTCTCTCCTTCCATATCCTCCATAGATTTTCATCTTTCACAACATTCCCAAGTGCTACTGAACAACCTATCACCTCACTTGGGATAGCTTGTACACGTGGATAATCCTTTGCATAGAACCAAACATCCTTCTTTTATCTCTGACATTTCTAGCTAAATCTCCTTGTTCATCCTGTTGAATGGTTGCCAAAGGAGCTAAAAGCTTGATCTTCCATTTGGTCCATGACCATTGCCTATGTCATTTAATCTTTACTCTTTGGTGTAATTCACGTTTTTATGAAGTCTAGGGATGTCTCTTATGTATTGTTTTTCATCCCTCCACAATAATCCTTTTGTGTGGGGATCACAATTATCATATAGAAACTTTAAAACTTATTTTACCCATTCTTCAATCATTCCGAATCTAAGCACGGACCACTCTTCATAGTCCAGCTAGAGATAGCCGATGTCCACTTGTGAAGTACACTAAATTATTGATAGTTCTAATGAGGCTTCCAATTACAAAATATTTTTCACTCTAATCTCTAGGATCTTGGCATGTCTTGCTTTTACTAGTGTAAAAATTAATAATAAGGAATCAAATGGAGTAATTTTATCTATTTTCCACAACCCATTTGTATCAAAATTTAGGAGCCAATGGCATTCAGATTTGCTCAACACTGTCCACAAGAAGGCTACTAGGTCAAATCTCTTGGGAGGGACTTTGATGTCACCAAGAAGCAACATATTGATGTCATGGTTCCTCTATCAACACAGTGCAGACAACGAAGAAGTGCTTCTTTTTTGTGAACATAAGCTATGCCCATGATTTTTATTGGTTGGACCAATTATTTTTAATCATCCACTTTCCAACCACAACCGCAACAATCATATTGAGCATCCCGACTACATTCTTATCCTTTACATGACTACATATTCCCATTTATCTTAGGAATCCCCTTTTCATTGGGGTATCTAGTCCAATATAAGCTCCTACATGTTGCCCTTAACTTATGTATCTCTTTTATTTATTTATGCATCTCCAACAAGTAAAGAGCTACATACATGAAGGAATAATAAAGATATTGAAAACCATGACCTTTCCTATCTCTTCAACTTGAATACTCTTCTAGTACTATATTTTGATGTTTGATTTCCAAGCACCCAATCCATTAATTGGGTCATTGAGATATGAAATCCCATGAATGCTCAACGAATTTATAAGATGCAACAAAATGCAATCTCTTGGAAGCCATGACTATGGATATGTTGTCATGATAGTTGAAGGAGGGTCCTTAATGCAATCCTTTTGTGGTTGATCTTGGACCTGAACGTCTTATAAAGAATATGAAGAAAGAAATTGGTGCAATCCTTTTGTCATGATGGTTGAAGGAGGGTCCTTAATGCAATCCTTTTGTGGTTGATCTTGACACATTATTTAGACTATGAAGAAAGAAATTGGTGCAATCCACAAGAAATCTTAAGTCCAATTGGTCTTCTCCATGAGAAAAGGGGATTAACTTAATTAAGTTGTTGCTAATCTATTCTTACATGAGGTAGCTAAGGCCACCCATTTGAAAAACTAAGGTGGGAATGAAGGCACAACCTCATCCAATCAAGCTTTTAAGAGTGGAGAAGGATAAATAAAAACCATTAGTATTAATCCTTGTAGAGTTATTTGGATTCATGGGTTTACAAACCCATGAAATGGGGACCATGCAATCACATCCCCAAGGGATCATTTGGGACAACATCCCTAATTTCCTCAAAGCTTCCCATGATTAAGCATTTGAGAAAATATGGGATATCTTTTTGGAACAAAATTAAAACCTTACTCAGTGTGAGAGCCAACTAGAGGTGGCCAGTCTAGAACAAAATGTTAGTTAGGTAATCCATAGTAAAAACTTAGTCAAAGGGTAAGAATAGAAGAGATTCGCTAAATTAAATACATGATAAGTTCACTTTAAGTAAGTCTTGATGTCATTTTTTAGATGTGGATTTTTTAGAACTTACATGCATTGAAATATTTTAACTATTTTTAAAAGGAACTTTTCATCTCTTTGTGTCCTAAATTAGAGAATACTTAGATCTTTGTCCCCTTGATAAGTCCTATTGGATCATTTGGGCGTGTGAAACAAAGCTACAAAATTCTCTTAGTCTTCTCTTTGGAAAACTCATATTATTTTCTTTCTCCATTTTTGGGAGCTCACTCTATCATCTGTACTATAGAATCTTAATGTTTTCTCGTTTCTTTCCCAAGTTCTTGACATTTGTTGTAGGTCTATAGCTCTAAGGAGGAAAAAATCTATAGATCTACTTTAGAGTTTTTTATTTCAAGAATTCTCACGTTTATATCTATTGCAAGTCTTTTTTTTCCAAGAAGCATTCCACTTTTTAGTGTAGATCTATAGTCGTAAGGTGCATCATTGAATAAGTTGGTTCTAAGGAGGTATAGATCTAGAGAGCTACTAATTTAGAATTCTCTAGCTCAAGCAACCTTAATTTCGTACTTTGCATGGATCCTTTTTTTAGGAGTTTCCTAATGTTAGATGTGGATCTAGAGATTTGCAGGTGTAGTCTACTTTGGGAATCAAGAACAGGCTCCATATCAAAGAGCTAGCCTCAAAGGGTCAAATATCTTCAAATCTACTTTGAATTTCTCTATTTCAAGAATTTCCTCATTTTTATATAGCACACATGCTTTTTTCTTAAAGTATTCTAGCTTGTAGTGAATATCTATAGAGTTGAAGATTTTCATACAAAGTTGAGTCCACATCAAAGATGATCCAACATCAAGATTGAATCTTTTAGTAGACCAATTTTGCAAGAAGATGAAAATTGGAGCATCCAAGTTTTCCCAAGATATATATGGATTACCATGAAGCCAAACACTGAAGGAGCTCACAAGCTTCCAAGGAAGCACCTCAAACAAAGAAAGTATCATTGGAAAGGAGACATTGTTAAACTCAAAAATAACATAGAAGGGAAGATATTCGAATTCCAACATGTCTATGAAATGTCACAATTGAAACTCTTTAACAATGGAGAGGTAAGGTATAATTTATCAAATTATGAGTGAGACTTCATATTATTTTCGAGTTCATAAAAACATCATAGTTAGTCACTATTGTAAAGATCGTTTTCTATCAAACTTCTATTAATGAGAGCTTGTGGGAACATTGACAGGGATTTTCAATGTGCTCCATGCAAATCTAGGGAGTTTTGTATATGTAGGCATGAATCTATGTAAATTAGATAATATGGATAGTTTTTCTATACAAGCATATATGTAATCCTTCATCATCGAGGGGATGTGGTAGATTGGAGATTCTATCCTCATCAAGTTTGGATAGCCTTGATCGACCACTTCTTGAGAGTGATATAATCTCTAGTTTTAGTCAAAATATTGAGGTGGAAATACAAGCTACAATGAAGTGCACATACCGCTTGCTTAGGTCCAGATTTTTATTTCTTTATCTTGTGCATGTGTTTTTTTTCATCTTTTGTGTAGGCAAAATCCATTGGAGACCATTAATGTGGATTGGAAAGGGTCATGCAATATTGAATAAGTCTCATCTTCCATTATGAAGAGAGGAAATATTGGAGCACAAAGGATACACAATCAAGTTTTTGGTTATTGGCGATGTAATAATTTGTTATAGAACCAATGCGGAATAAAAATCAAATTTGTTTCTTACAAAAGATGAATACTAGAAAGAGAATGATGGAAACCACTGGATTTTGAAAGATATATATGCACATTTGTGATGAAGAAGATAAAATCCATGATGTTACTATGGACAAAGATTGGTTGCTTGCAAATTTATGGAAACACTTAGTCATTAGATTTGGATATGGAAAAGACTTTGCATTTTTTGTTTATGGTAAAGTTATATGCATGCAACATAAGACATCAATTTTATGTGAAGAACTAAGTTCATCCAAATTTATTAACATAAAACTATGTTGATTACAATCGAGATGGACTTGTGATTTCAAGCCATCATATCTAGTTATTATAAATTGAGTTCTATTTTAAATGAGATTAACGTGTTCTATATTTTCTAATTAAGTTTCAAAAAACAGAAAAGTTCAGTATGAAAGTAATTTTTGAGAAGATTGAATATCCTGTCTTTGATGATTCAAAGAATGCTTACTTTGAAATAGTGCATGCTTACTTTGAAATAGTGCTTACTTTGAAATAGTGCATGCTTACTTGAGCATCATGAAATCTAATGCTTTGCAACACGTATCAACTAGAACTTTTTCAAAACGTTTCATGCTTAATGAACCGCTTTTCAAGAGACATTTAATGTTGAAGAGACATTTAATGTTGAATAGTTCTCGTGTCTATTCTTGACCGTTTAAGTATGAATGATACTTTATTCAATAATATCAAGTAGATTCTAACTCTTTGGATGATAAGTCATGAGTGTCATGAGCTAGAATTACCAAACTTTTTTCTTTGGAGACACTTGATGAAGAACTTATTCATAAGTCTTTTACTCCCCAGCATTGCTTTGATATAATTAAAATTTATAATCTTCCAAAGTGCTAGCCTTTCTTTGGAGATGCTTACTTTCAAAGATCTTCATATAGAGACCAAGCTTGTGTTATATTCACGTTGTTCTTTAATTATTTTAAATACTTATGTGGGAACTTCTTGTGTACTTTTTCATGCGTAAGAATAAATTGTATATTTATAGAATAATGCAAAAAGAGTCATGAATTAACTTATCCCATACTTTATATGGAAATAATCTTGTCAATAAAGTATGCATCAACTCTTTGGAGTTTGTCCAATGTGCGTACTTCACGCATCTAGGTTGTTCACAAACACTACTTATGCTTCCTTTTAATATTCGACATGGTTATGCACATGCGTTTGTGCATCTGGAATCTCTATGAATGGAAGAAAACGATTAAAGTGTGTGTAAGAGTATTCCCTGAACATGAAGTTGTGCAATAAAACACTGTTTTGGAAAGAAAAAAATGCACAAACATTCTTTTCTTTTCCACATATGAAGCAGAAGGCAGCTTATAAATGCATGCAAGTGCCTTTGGTTGAACCGTGATCAACAATTGAAACATTAATCTATGCTTCGATTGCCTTCTTATAAATGCATGCAAGTGCCTTTGGTTGAACCGTGATCAACAATTGAAACATTAATCTATGCTTCGATTTTGAATTAGTGAGAAAGAATGAGAACTATGGAAAAACAAAATTGAAATCACGCATAATTTATAAAATACTTAGCTTCATAAATACCACATTCATCCATTATCCCATGAGAAGAGCTATTTTTTCATCATTGAGGCTTCATTTGCAAAGCTTTAGCCATCGAATTTCGGGTACTTGTGGAAGATCCATCCTTCATACTCATTGCCACTTCATCAAAAGATGACGATTGAGAGCTTTCCAAAAAGCTAAAGATCATGACAAACGGACACCTCAGTAAAGAGACATGCACATCTGAAGTTGACTAGCTACTACGTCATCACAGGCTGGAAATTGTGATTGAAGTGGCTACTTTAGATGCTCCCTAAAGTCATCTTGGAGAAATATTCTAAACTTTGAAGGCTTATCATTGTAATACATACTCCAAAGGACATATATGAGTCGAAAAACAATTTAGACATCATATGATACCTTTCAAGAGGGTTCAAAAATGCCCTCATGTGCACCTTTTGGAAGATATGTGTAACATCATGTCTCTTACTTTATTTCCTCTCCATTAATCTCTACTTTCATGAAAATACATGTTCATCCTTCTCGCTACCCAATCATCAAGTATGGCCCTTGTGTGAGTCGCTATGGAAGAAATATTTCCTTTTACTACCCAAATAAATTCAACAAAGAAAAGGAGCAACCAAAATATTAGATCATAAAATTAAGTGGGGCATGGGCTCATTGGTACTCCAATGACTATGTAAGTGTGAGGTATAATGTTCAAATCCCACTCTTTAGAGCAAAGTGTGAAACTACTTATCATGATCTTCTCATTTGTGTGTGAATAGACAATGATAAAAACGTTGTGTTGTTCATGCTTATTATCAAGCAAGCATGTGTGCTTCTTGGATAGGCTAGCATGTCCATATCCATGAAGTTGTGAGTCCAAGGCTCATGGGATGCCTATGGGAACAATATGTAACGAACCTTTTGCTTTTGCTACAAAGCACAACTAGGGAGAGACAAAGGTAGGTAGGGAATGGACTTGGAAGAGATGAAGAAACATACATTTCCTTGGAAAAAAATCACAACCAAGAGAAAAGGAAATGTTTATTCTAAGTGTAAAAAGTGTCGGAACATAAACCTTTCATTATTCTTGAGGTGGATATGCTCTACATCAAATCCACCATTTGGATGGTATGCACAATCTACCCATATATGTGTCATGAGGAAGGAGATAAGAAAGAGAGATCACACACACATACTCTTGCAATCATAGAGGAACACACACAGAGATTGAGGCAAGGAAGAATGATCTTCTTCTTCTTCTTCTTCTTCTTCTGCTGCTGCTTCTTCTTCTTCTTCTTCTTCTTATTCTTCTTCTTCTATTACATAAAAGGAATCTAGAAGAATGACCTAAAAACAACAACACAACAAGTGCAATATATAAAGAATAGTACATAAGGAGAATCCTAATGTCTGCAAATGAGTGAGCTAGCAAGAAAAAAATGTGCCATCACTCTCTGCAGATAAATCTAGTAAAGCTCAATGAAGTGTCCATGACATATACTCTCATGACCACTATACATGTCAGAGAAATGAAAAAGTGATACATGTCATCTTGGATCATCACATGTTGAGCTTGATATGTAAACACTCCCCCTCAAGTTCAACACCATGCCCTAATTTTTTTGCTCAAAACACTAATGCATTACTTGAGACTAAGTTAATATTTCCTTTATTCAATAGCTTTATGTCTTCCGTTCTTGGAATGCAATTCTTACATGCTATCTTGAGTGAAGAGATTGAATTTATTGATTTACAAGGAACTTGGTACTAACTTAATATGTCGAATGTTAGTTGAAAGAATCTTCAACCTTTGAACGTGAAATCAATTCAAAACTTGGACTTGGTGAAATTGTATAGAATTCACTACCATGAGAGTAAAAAATCTCTTTCAATCCTTTATCCATTCATTTAGTGGTTTAAGTCCCATAACTTAATGTATTTTTCCAAGAAAAATAGATAACCAGATTGATTCTTTTTAGAAAACCTACCCATGGAGTTATCGAAAGAGCCTTTGTTGAGCTTACACTTAGAATTCACTCATGGGGGTGGGTGGAATTAGGTGTGGCATCCTCTTGTTTCATTTACCCCTCTTAAAAAGAGAATGTACTAGAGGGAGAGTAAGTTCAAGCCTTGAATTGGAATATTGGACTCACGAATGAAGCAAGAGGAATGAAGAAAAAGGTTCACGTGCATTTCCTCAAAGATATCCATGCGACATGGAGGAGTTCAACATTAAAAAGCTAACACCTTTTTGAATTTGTTTAAAAATATATATGAGAACTTATAAAGGAGTATTCTTTGGAGGCCTATTGTATACCAAATACAGTGATGAATCTATCCATTTATGCTAAGTAGTTTTTCTAGTTCGTATATTTTCATGGCATATAATGAAAATGCATGTATCTCATCATATATGTGGTGTGATAAGCATAAAATAGGAACTTATTCATTGAAGAATTCTTTCTTTTATTTGCATAGCTTTGACTGCATAATGCAAAGAATTATAGTCATTGAAGTACTTTCATCATAATAGACATGAAAAGTATCCATTTAATCTAAGTAAAATTCATTTATTTTCTCATGGCTTGTATATGAATGTTGCATATGCCTCATATGTGATGTCGCTAGTTGAAAGGGATTTCTTATATTAATATAAGTAATTATTTAGGCATCTTTACAAATTTTTCTAATGTTAGATGCATAACTTGGGTATACAAGTAAGTATGTAAATACCCAAGGAAAGACAAAAGAATGTTGGAGGGTTATGATGGTTGAAACTTACAACATAAAATATAGAGTTCTCTAATGAAATCAATGAATGGACCAACCTCAACAAACAAAAGGACAATGGATGGATGTAGCTATGATGAACTTAAGTACTATTTCCAAATTGCTCAATTTTATCTGCCATGCAAGAGTAATGCATGAATGGTGAAGCACAAAAGGAGTAAGTGAAGTCCCAATGCGAATTGAATGGTGCATAAAATGATTTCTTTAAGTGACTCATTGAAGGAATACTGAAATAGAAAAAGGTTTATTCATTATTATGAAATGGACTCACCTTTGAAAAAATGATTAGAGATTGAATATTGAAGGTTAATCATAGCATGGCATGAACATTAATGCAAATTAATAGCATTTTATTGAAGGTAAATTCATGAATAGAAATTTGGATCATACATTCATACATATAATGGAGTTCCAAGTGTGGATCCCATGCATGCTTTAAACGGGTTCAAATTTTGAATGCATGCAAAGCATCTTTGAGCATGCTTGTATGTGAATTTTGGCATGCCACAAAGTATATTAATGAATGGTTTTGACATGTTCAAGGGTTGATGAGACACGAGAAAAAGAGAGAGAGAGAGAGAGAGAGAGAGAGAGAGAGAGAGAGAGAGAGAGAGAGAGAGAGAGAGAGAGAGAGAGAGAGAGAGAGAGAGAGGAGAGATTAAGTTCTCTAAGTTCAAGGTTAAAATAGGAAATGACATCTTCGTATGAAGTCAAAAGCATAAAAGATCAATGATACATTGTTGTCAGGTGGCTCTATAACCATTATCCTTTCATGTTTTCTATATGTTGGCTTAATCCAAAAGCCAAAAAATATTAATATAGAGAGAAAAAACCTTAAATTTTCAGTACTATGTATTGATCCTTAAGTTCCATAAAACCCATGTCATGCCTTATCCACAAGGCCAAAGACTTAAGCTTTAAGTCATAAATATGTTTCTCTTCTTATTAAACCACAAATGGTAATGAGAATTTGTATTGAATGATATCAAAAAAAGAAACTAAAGACTATATGAGACTCTACACACAATGATGGGTTAACATCACGAAGACCAAAGGAATTAAGAACGTCAAATAATTGATCATTAAGGATATTGATCAACAAATAGGGAAGGAAAAAAGTCATTAAGTGACAAGCAAAGGCATGAGATGATGAAACCATGTCATCTTCTTGAAGAAACTTATTTTCTCTCCTATAAGATCTTCCCTTTTTGAAAAGAGATATAATCCATTTTCACCTTTAAAAGAAGATAAGAGTTCTAGAGAGTTAAGGCATTTTTGGAGAAAGGGAAACTAAAGGGTTGTAAGATTCCCTAAATAATACTACTCCAGTAGAAGTCCTAGGAGCAAGCATCATGGTTGAAGATATGACCATTCGGCCAAGATAATGATAGTCTCATGGCTATTTCCTTTGAAATATATGCAAAGCTAGGTCAAATGATAATATCTAGTGTAGAAATACTAGGTTTATTATCAAATGGCATAGACGAAGATACTTTTGATTGCATTTGATCAAAGAAAAATTTCAACAAAGGCTCAATATTCTAAGTATTTCTCAATTATAGATCAAAAGTTAGTAAGGATGTAACTTGAAATTTAGAGGATTTGATTGTAAATTCAAGATCTAAGTATTAACAATGAAAAAGTGATCTAGAGGAGAAAGACTTGATCTTATCTCAAATCAACTTGGCTAGAGGAACTTTGGGAAAAAGGTTGACATATTAAGCATGTAGTTCTACAGCTTGGAGAAACAATTCACTAGTATGAAGCACTAGGAAATGAATCCCTTTGGGAATTTTTTCTAATGGCCAAGTAGACTCAAGATCCGATAGGAGACATCAAGTTAAGCCTTAAGAAATAAGACCATTGAGAATATGGCCATAGATTCATAAAGAGGTAAAGAGATTTACCTAATTGAACCATATAACTACACTTTATTTTATTTACAAGAGGTTAAATGGAATAAGGTTGGCATTTACCTTAGAAAAATGCTATCCTTTATCCTCTCAATAAGATGCATTCTTTTGAGTAGAATTCATAACCGACTTTAGATTATGCTATAGATGGGAAAAAATGAGGATAAAAACTTTAGGGAGTTTTTGGATTTGAACTCCAAACGTGAAGAGCTTGCTTAAATTCAAGCCTATTCAATTATAAAGCCTCATATGATAGAATGATCTATAAATCTTTTAAATCTTTGGATGACCAGATGAAGTGATTCAAGAATGTTCATTAAGTTACTAAAAGATTCTTGAATATGATGCTTAGAAATAGGTTTAAGTTTATTTCAAGGCTATGGAACTTAAAGCAAATAAAGCATGTATTATTTATACTTCATTTGGTGGATAGAAGATCTAGAAAGAGGGTATTTTGATGGCTTGATAAGTATTTTTCCTCAATTAGTTTCATAATTTAAAGCAATTGGTCAAGTAAGAAATAGTTTGCTCCCCTTTGCAAAACATTGGTGAACTTTAAGGTTATGACATTAAGATATCTATGGTATGAACCAAATATTGGTTCAAGACAACTAAGTACAAATATATCTTATTCTATTTTACTTCATCTTTTTGTAAGTTTATAGCACCATTTCGCATTGGTATGTTCTCTACATATTCGAAGTACATGTGGCTATGAGTTCACATACACACACATACTCGTCTTAGATAGTTGATAGTATGTCTTGCATGGGATATTTATTAGACCTCCTTAAATCCAATTGTAGTAACTCAAAGCTTTTTAGGAAACTTTAAGGGTCTAGTATATGTACGAAAAGGTTTTAGATCTAATCTTAATGGATTTGAGAGATTTTTTTTGGCACACAATATGAGGTCCTAGGAAGGGTCTAGCATCAATTTTTCTATAATTTGGAGTGCATATTCTCCATCAGTGTTATCAAAGATTACCTTGGGCATTGAAGACATCAATATGAGGCCTCAAATTCTTAGTGAGATCAAGTTTGAAGTGAAGACCAAACAAGCCTGGATTTTTAGTTATCAAATTTTGTGATGGATAAGGGGATTTCATTAGGGAAAAAATGAACCTTGCATGGGCCTTGTAAGGATTCCTAACTTTTAGGGATTAAGCTTAATCTTGTACTCTATTAAGGGGACAAAGTGCATTTAATAGAGCACGTTTTAGTAGGTTGAACTAGGAATTTTTTTAGCTTGAGCTAGGATCATCGTTCTCTTCTGCACAAGAAGAGAAAGAAAAGCCACTTTCCACCTCATCAAATTTTATATGAATAAAAAAATGATTTTTTTGAGAAAATTTCTCTTTTACTTATTCTTTATTCAAAATGGCCCATACTTTTATGAATATGTTGGAAGTTACTTTTTTAATCCCATTTTTATAAAAAAAACACTTTAAAAATACATACATTTGAAAATCCCTCCAGAAGTTAAGTGCCACATCATCAAACTGATAAAGTTTTGCAAATAAAACTTATTTTCACTCTTAAACACTACAAAAAGTCATTTTGATCAATCCACATACAAAAACACACTTTTTTCTTGTAATACAAATATTGTACCAACCATTTCAACCATCTTAATGCTCCTTTCTATTTGGTGCTTGAGTTTTGGAACATCATGGTGTTCACATGCATTATGAACATGACACCAGCACCAACACGTGCTCCTCATTCAACAAATATACATTTTCATGTTCCAACAAAATTTGCACCAACAACTAGAGATAGCAGTGACAAAGATTCTCAAAATGAATGACGTGCAGCTGGAGAGATGAATATTGATCTTTGGGTCAATGATTCATTGTATCCCTTAGATCCAATGTCTAATTTTCATCTTAGATTCCATAGTATCTCCATGTTTCTACAATACCTTAGTAGTGGTGAAGCTAGACATCTAGGCTATTGCAAGCAATTGTCTAGCCATTCAACATCTATTGCAAATTATTGGATGCAACAATGTCATCACAACCATTTGAAGATACACACTTTAGAAGGTGTTGTCAAATCTTTAGAAGAGTGCAATAATATACTCCACTGGAAAAGGAGTATATACTAGAAAGTGTTGTCAAATCTAAGGAAGAAAAGGAGAGCCAATATTGACAAAGTTAAAAGCCAATCTAACACTACTAAAAGAGACTCCACTTGATATGAGATACAAGAAATGACCATTATCATCCTTTCAAGATCTTTCAACTGGTGGTGGAGCACAGAAGTGACATGTTTATGCAATTAAGTTCATGTTTCACTTGTTTATTTATGATACAAGAATTTTAGATTGAGTTTCTTATTTTGCAGGCCATTTCATGAAGATGCCACTAAAGACTTTTAGATTGGGCGTTTTATTGTGCAAGTCATTTGTTGAAGATGCCAGCACTTCATCAACAATAGAGGATCAGTTTAAGTTTTTTAATTCTTGTTTGAGCAGCAAGCATTTGCTTATGATTTTGGAGTCATCAATAGAAAATCACATCAAGACCCAAGTGATTAAAAAGTTTGTAGGAAAATTAGAAGATATATTACTACTAGGGAGGTACAGATGGTATGTGATGAATCAAGTGTTAGTATTGGACCATACAATGCATTGTATAATCTTTTGAGGCAGGCACTACAAAACAAAGGTATATTGCAAAGTATTTTCACATGCCCTTACAAGGCATCATTGAAGAAGAAGATGACCAATGAGGATGTAGCTAATAATCTTGGCCATTACTTGCATATACAAGATGTTATGCCTACATGCGTTTATCATTCTGCTACATTGAAGAAAGATTTGAAAAAATCAGCTAGAAAGGGATTCATCTACACAAAGTACAACAATATATTTGTCAATTTGGAGAGGCTTCAAGGGGAAATGGTTAAATTTTACAAATCTACAATTCAAGGTATATCCATTGCTATGATAATGACATTCATGGTATTTTTATTAATATAACATTTTTTATTTGATGTAGATTGTGGCTCGAAACTCAAGTTTATATTGAAGCCAGACAAATTTCAAATCATAAAGGGATGAGGTATGGAGAGACTTAGAGTGACACTCATGAATGAAGTTATGGCCCATGCTAGTTGATGAAAATGAAAACTTTACCCATCACTTTACATATAGTGTTCAATCTGAGAAAGATATATGGTGTTTAGTTGCTATTGAAGTACCTAAAGATTCCAATGATGTTCTTTCATGGATTTTTAGTAGGACCCCATGGATCACAAAGGTGATAATTTCTCAAATTCATGGTGCAAAAGTCAATGTAGAAGGCATAGGTGATTTTGTGGTAGAGTGGCACTTGGGTGGAGACCTGAAGACTATCAAATGCATGTTAAGGTGCAAAAAAGGTGCATTTTCTCTCTATCCTTGTCCATATTGCACAGGAGGTTATAAACCAACAAAGAGAAAACAAAACAACATAAATGATTTAGATGATGACATAGATGTTACTCCATCTACTCATTGAGATATACCTTTAATGAGGTGCCCCATGTTAGGTACACCTAATCATGACATGTTGGATAACGATTGGAATCCCATTATTCCATTTCCTTTAGTTAATGTGCACTTTTGCACCTTGCATGCCTTCATGAGAATTTTTGATAGACTACTGAAGCTCCATATAGAATATGTGTTTTCTCTCAGGCCAGTTGATAAATTTGTGCAAGCTATAAAAGAATTGGACGAATGCCTTAATTCAATGGGTTGTCATGGTGGAAATGTAACCCTAGTTGTTAGGAAATCAGGGGAATCTCAAGATATTTTACAACAAGTGCCAATGAGAGGGAGTAAGGCAAGACATTTTTTTAAAAGAGGTACTAACACTCAAAATAATGAGCATTATGAGCTATGGAGAGATTTATCCATGATCACAATAGACAATGACTCTCAATTTGATCTTTGTAATAAGAGAAAGAAGGCTTTGTCATGCTTAGATAACTTGGTAGGATTTGGTCTTACTAGCTCCAGATATTCAATGTCAATTGTTTCAAGAGACATTAATGGGCTTCATGAAGCATTTCAATCAATTGGGGAGAGAGCAATATAAACACTACATTGTAAGTACATTCAATCTTTCAAACTAATGATTGCACTTGCTTTTTTTTTCAATGTACTTAAAAATTTTTGAAATATTTTATTTGCACATGGATCATTTTTCATTCATCGATATGGGTCACTAGAGATTTTTAGTACCCAAGGGATGAAGAAGTCACACTACAAAGCTAGAGGTGTGTACTTCAAAAACACGCGACATGGTGGTGGTCCAATGCAATCAGATTATATAGGAGGATATGTTTAATTGGTTTTATTACACTAAATTCTCAAGAAAGTATTTTTGTGGAACGAGCTAGGGCGTCACATGTGGAAAAATTTGCAAGAAGGATGCAACACAACATTGCTAGTGAGAAATGGAAGTCATAGGACCTCTACATCATGCTTAGTGGCATGCGAAAAGACTATGGGAGGTTTCAACTTGGAAGCAAAGTGAGTTCATTATATTCCATTATGTGGTAAATCACAGGATTAATATAATCTTGATTTCAATATGTTATTCTTTGTATTATTATATTTTGTATGTTTCTAAGTTGATTTTTACCATTCTAGTGTGAACAACTAGTTTTAAAACAAACTCTATAAATAGAGAGAACTCTCTCCATTTCACACTTTAAACTTGAGACAATGGCATGCACTAAGAAAACTACAGGGAAAGACCACATGGTCTATCCTAGACATGTTGAAGGAACTCAATGCCCACCATGGTTGCAACCCTGCCACAGACCTTCAAGTGGTTCCCATTTTTTTAGATTCATTGTGTTAGAGTTTCAAAATCACAATATATGTATATGTATGCTCACAGATAATCTCTTGTGATTATTCTTGAACAAAACACTACAACAGATCAGTCCTATGCCGAGGTTTTTACCGAGGAAAATAAACGCACGCATTTTTGCCCCGACATCGGTGTAGGTGTCAGTATGCATGTCAAAATTAAAGCGCTGGTATAGGCGTCAGTATGTGCATCGATATAAGTGCCCGTATGAGCGTCGGTATATGCATCGGTATATCTGTCGGTAATAACGGCGGTGTTATTGACGCCTCTGTTGGGTGTACCATCACGTATACCAGTGCGCACTGGGTGTACCGATGCTTATTCCGATGGCATTACTGGGAGTTCCAACTTATATCAATGACCATATCTGATTTTTTTTTTTTTTTGGGTACAGTGTGTTGTCTTTTGCTATAGCAACATTACCATGATGTTGCTTAGCAAAAGACAATACACTCTGCCCAAAAAAAAACCAAGTACATGTGATGTATACTCTAATGTCAACCGAAATATGATTTCATAAAAAAAAATATTATTGGACACAAAAGAGATAATCAGAATGAACCATGAACCATGAACCATGTACAAAAAGAGTTCTATATTTCATAAATGAAGCATGTGCAAGAGTGTCGCAAACCACTGTCATATATGATGCTTTTACAAAATGTGGCAAAGCATTGCATTTCCATATAAAAATCAAATACAAAATTTTGGTGTGTCACTACCATACACATGCAAAGAACGTTCCATATCAACAGTCCTACAACAAAGAACATTAATGAAATGAGATAAATTCACATGAAATTTACAAACAACAAGAAAAAACCAAGTTTATAAATTCATCACGTCATCGCAAACGGTCCCATGAAAGGACTGCACCGCATCCCTCCAAGTCCTCCAATAGTGCAGTGAATCCATGACGATATCCATAAACCTCCTCTGTTCGTGCTAGAGGATGACCCATTGCCAGCTCCTACAACAAATATACAAAACATTAGAGGAACATACATGATAAGCTTAACAAAAAAAATTCAATAAACCAAATGGTACTTACAAACTCGTGACACATCATGTCATATCCGCCGCTGCCCAAATGTGATGGTCCAACCGTATCTAAATGAGTGGTTGGGGCATCTCGCTCCTAAAGATATCGATCACGAGTCTACTACTGCTCGTCGCGAATCATATCCCACTCCTCAGCATCTAACCATACAGGCTTTGGTAAGCTTGCTCTGAAAGCATCATGAGCCTCGGATCATGGATGGTACATAACTTCACGTGCAGTGTGCAGAATCCACTCTGAACTGATAAGAGGCTACCCATCGGCTAGTTGGAACTCCTGATAAATCGTCTCTATGATATAATTCTTCTGATCTTTATCTTGTTCACTCCATTTCAACATGATAGAGTGTCCAAACTATATGATAAGCAAAGCTGTCGTATACGTGCATGCATTGCTTTTTTGGCCGCATCCATCACCAGAGCTCCATCTCCGATACTATACACCTTTGAATCATCATGGTCATGAGCACCCCAAGGTGTACGTGGTATTCCACGTGGTGTACCACGTGGCATACCTACATCTGAGGTACTCATCCTAGGAGTAGAAGTAGCCGACACAACATTTGTCGCACTGCGTCCACAACAGCCGCCTCCTCCAGACCTACCTGTAGATCCACTCCTAGAACCTCCTGCTCCAGAGCGTGACCTCAAGCTACAAGACGAGCCAGCACTTGTATCGCGATGGGGTATCAAACACACATGTCTACTACTAGAGCCAGTAGGGGATGGTTGAAAAGTTGGTCATGGTGGAGTCATAAAACTAGGAGACATACCTCCGAGGGGAGTAGCACGACCCACAGGATTGTCGCCAATAGGAGTGATACCGGCAAGAGTGACTACGATAGGAGTGAGACCGGCAGGACTGAGGCCACCAAGAGTGATGCCACCAAGAGCGAGGCCGGGGGGAGTGCTACCACAAGCAATCCAATACTATGACACAGTGGCCATATACGTGGGAGGTACCTAAGAGATGAACTCTAAGAACTGCTCCTCTATCATGGAATGTGGAGTGACTGGAGGACTGTCTCCCATCGTGCTCTGTAACAAAAGAACTCAAATAATTAGCATATGATAATAAAGGTAATATAGAAAAATGATAGTGTACAAAGAAACCTAGCAAAAAAAATAAACAAAAATTAGTACGTACAAGTGTTTGATTCAAAACTCCTCTATTCTAGCATCCTCTTAAAGATCTGATGCACCGAGAATATCTATCTCTATATTGACGACTTCTAAATAACTTGTTATGCTAGTTTCTTCCTGATCATCATCTATTGCTTCATCCTGTATTTCGTCTTCTTCAATGATCTCTAGTTCTCGAACAATGATCTCTTCCTCCTCGATTATCGAATGAATCTCTGAGTCCACTACATATGGACTTTCTTCTATATCTATATTCTCACAAATTTATCTACTATGTGGGGCGACTTGTAAAAACAAATAGCCACTCTAGTTCTTTTGAATCTGGTATAAAAACAACTTGTTCATAGTGTTCGGGAAGTACAAATGTATCTCTTTCATCCATCCATAATTTTGTGGAGTCGACTTGAAGCAAACCACTTTTATCCCACCTCACTGTTGGGTTTCTTCCAGAGGTGACTACTTTGAACCATTTCACATAAAAAAAAAGTAATCAAACTTCCTAAAAGATAGTTTCAAGATATCTTGAATCACTCGACAATAATCTAGTTGGCCTTCTTGAGCATTATCATCTCTTGCACTCGCTCTACTTTTTTGCAAAAAGTTCACCATCACCCCACTATCAAAAGTAGACCTATTTTTATCAATTCATGTGATCTAAAAGTGTTGTCCGTGAGACCATAGTGCACCGTATTTAGTATACTCCCAATCACATCCCTTTGCGAGTTCTTCTTCTTCTTCAAAGATATCTTCACCTGCTGCCTTTGCTTGTGAAATCGTTGTATCTAGCCATCTGCTCGTCGAAAAAGGTGGAAGAGGTTGAAGACTTTCTGGACGAGGCAAAAATCGAGTGAAACGATTCCTTCGAAACTGAGCTCTTTCCTTTGCGTTGGTCTCCTTGGCAAGCTCATACTTTTCTAACCACTTCTGCATAGGCTCAAAGTTAACTATGGAAAACTTCATTGCCTTCTCTCTAAAAGTTGCATTCTTTGCAACCCTTTACCTTGTGGTTCATCACCTATGAGACGAACATCTTTATCATCGCTCCATAAGCGAGGCATTTCTGGATCTGACATACGTAGAAACTCAGTTATGAATACAAGAGACTCTTGTACGAGCCATCCCTCTGCCATGGTACCCTTTGGACATGCTCTCTGTCGAACAAACCCTTTTAATGTCTTCATAAAGCACTTTAAGAAGAACATCCATTGACTATGGACAATTCCTGCTATTGCAACTTCATCTACCACATAAACCTGTAAATGAAGCTGAATAGTGAGAATACTTATGGGAAAGTATTTCTCTACCATACAAATAGCCTCGATAGCTATTTTTATGCTATCTCTATGATCTCTTTAGAAGAGATCCACCGTAGTAAAGAACTAATTTTATAAATGGTTCTTTGTACATCCTCCGGAAGAGAATCTTTTAAGGCTACAGGGAGCACAAACTGTAAAAACTTGTTCCAATCATGAAACTTGATCCCTGCAAGATCGTCATTTCGTGTGAAAGCATTCTTTAGACACCTCATGCATCAAGTAGGTGCCCAAAACTTTGAAATTGTTTTCTTCACTTATTGATCTTCCATCCTGCAAAGCACCCAAGGAGCTCTTGGTAACGATACTATTCCATTGGACTTAGTAATTGCCCACAACTCTTGCATATGACCTCGCTCTTCTAAGTCCTCCCTTTGTGCTTTGCTTTCTTTCTTTCCGATCAAAGTCTTCCAAATAATCTCTCCCACATTCTTAAAAATATGCATTGGGTCTACCAAATGATTGATCAGTAATTCACTCCAATAAGGGAGTTCATGAAAAATTGACAATAGTTTCATGCCAGCGACTAGAGTTTCTGAATGCCACAATTGTTTCCAATCGCTAGCTTTCATTTGGTGTTGTGCTTGTCGACCAATTTGTCCATGTAAAACATGTCCATCAAGAAAATATCTATGGTATCCTTCATAGACAGTTTTACGTAGTGCTTTGGAATAGCATGCTTCCAGTCATGGTCCGCATAAGGAACAAGCATGGTAACCCGAAATTGATAAACCTAAACATTCACCATAACCAGGCCAATTATGCATCATCCACATAAGTATGCCTTGCACTCGCACATCTTGTCTTCTTATAGGTTGAGACATGTCACACACAGTAATCCCATCCCATAAAATGCGTAGTTCTTCTAGAAACAGTGCAAGATATACATCCATGTTTTTTATCTTATACTTACCTGGTACAATAAGAGCTAATAATAAATGGTCTTTCTTTGTGGCCAACCATGATGGGATGTTATAATTGACCAAACATACAGGCCATGTGCTCCATGAAGAGCTGCATAAACCAAATGGATTTACTCCATCCATAGCTAGGTCTAGACGTATGGACCGAGGCTCACTAGCAAACTCTGGTCACTTACTATCTATGTGCTTCCAAGCATCAGAGTCAGCAGGCACTCACATTACACCATCTATAGACTTGCTCTTTGCATGCCATGACATCAACTCAGCTATAAATTTGCATCTAAACCTGTTCTTAATTTGTGGAATAATAGGAAAGTGACGAAGAACCTTCGCGGGGATTGCTTCGCCTACAAGGTCTTCTCTAAATCTATTTGCTCCACACTTTGGACATAGATGGAGATGCTCATACGCATTCTGAAAGAGAATGCAATCATTTGGACAAGCATGAATCTTAGTGTAATCCATTCCAATGGCTGTAAAAGTTCTTTTGCATCTCCACATGTCGGAGGCATGTCATTGTCCTCTAGCAGAAATTGATCTTTAAGAAGCCTGCAATAAGCAATTAGAACAATATTAGTAAATAAAGTTATTTTGATACAACAATGAAATTTTATTTCAAATCCACTTACCTGAACAATTCAGTGACAGTACTATCTGATCATCGATAAATGGATTGCAGATTGAGCATCGCGAGTGACACACGTAGTATATATATCTTTGCTGCATTGTAAAGTGATAAACGAGCTAGTCTTCGCATGTTTTCATATTCTTCATCGACTTCTGATCGTGGAAATTCTGTTGTGTCCATGAAACTGTCGACATCTTCTCCACCATCATGATCTTCATCCATCTCATAAAATGCTTCGAGCATTTCTTCCATATGTTCATTCCGTGTAATGCTATTAGTACCTTCTTGTACGTCTAACTCCTTTTTTGTTCTCTTTTGTCCACGAGAGGGTACCGGTGCAATGTCGTTTCGGTCCATCTGCCTACTTGGGGGACCATGCGAATGGTAGCGTAGGTTTTCTAGTTGACTTTTATCAAAGGATCCATACTCTCTAACATGGGCAGTACAAATCGGTTGTTTCTGTTGTTTTTTGTTCTCTTTTGTCCACGAGAGGTTACTGGTGCAATGTCGTTTGGGTCCATCTGCTTACCTGGGGGACCATGCAAATGGTAGCGTAGGTTTTCTAGTCGACTTTTATCAAAGGATACATACTCTTTAACATGTGCAGTACATTTGATACTTGAACTGAGGAGTGCAAGGACATGCCATTCTCTCCTCCGGATCCAAACTAGCCATTTGATATAATATGGACATTTTAGAACATTTGATTTTTTTTATTAAACCTAAAAATCATACTCCTAAAGACTTAAACCTAAAATACTAAAACCTAAATACTTAAACACCTAAAAAAACCTAAAACCCTAATCCTAAAACCCTAATAATAAAGACCTATATATGCGTATATGTGTTATATGTATTATATATGTCTATTGCTTATATAAATAAAATCCTATTTTTATATATTTAATTATATATAATTAATTAATTTATTTAAAACACTAGTTCTTTTCATGTTTATTTATCTATAGAATTATCTTATTTTATATATTTATTTATTTATATACTCAAATTCTTTTCTTAATTTTTTTTCTATATTTTTTCTTTATATAAATTTAATTGAATTATATGTATGCCTAAACCCTAAAACCCTAATCTTAAAGATCTAGACCTAAAATATGTATATTTCTGTATGCATGTGTATATACATGTATACATGTATACATGTATATATGTATTATATGTGTATGTGTATGTGTGTATATATGTTACGCAGGTGTTAAAACCCTAAAACCTTAATCAGAAAGACCTAGACCTAAAACATGTATATATGTATATGCATGTGTATATATATGTGTATGTGTATATATATGTGTATATAGATATGTGTATAAGTATATGTGTGTATGTGTATGTGCATATATATTTACTCCGATTAAAATCCTTAAAATGAAACATATTTTTATATATTTAATTAATTTATTTAAAACACTAGTTCTTTTCCTATTTATTTATCTATATAATTATCCTTATATATATATATATATATATATATATATATATATATATATATATATATATATATATATATATATATATATATATATATATATATATATATATATATATATATTCAAATTTTTCTCTTTATTTTTTTCCATATTTTCTAAATATGTATATTTCTGTATGCATGTGTATATACATGTATATATGTAATATATGTGTATGTGTATATGTGTATATATGTTATGCATGTGTAAAAACCCTAAAACCCTAATCAGAAAGACCTAGACCTAAAACATGTATATATGTGTATGCATGTGTATATATATGTGTATGTGTATATATATGTGTATATAGATATCTGTATAAGTATATGTGTGTATGTGTATGTGTATATATATTTACTTTGATTAAAATCCTTAAAATTAAACCTATTTTTATATATTTAATTATATATAATTAATTAATTTATTTAAAACACTAGTTCTTTTCATATTTATTTATCTATATAATTATCCTATTTTTTATATATATAAATTTATATATTCAGATTTTTTCTTAATTTTTTTCTATATTTTCTCTTTGTATAAATTTAATTGAGTTATATGTATGCCTGATTCCTAAAACCGTAATCTTAAAAATCTAGACCTAAAATATGTATATTTATGTATGCATGTGTATATACATGTATATATGTATTATATGTGTATATATGTTATGCATGTGTAAAAATCCTAAAACCCTAATTCAAAAGGCCTAGACCTAAAACATGTATATATGTGTATGCATGTGTATATATATGTGTATATAGATATGTGTATAAGTATATGTGTGTATGTATATGTGTATATATATTTACTTTGGTTAAAATCCTTAAAATTAAACCTATTTTTATATATTTAACTATATATAATTAATAATTTATTTAAAACACTAGTTCTTTTCATATTTATTTATCTATATAATTATCCTATTATATATATATTTATTTATTTATATATTCAGATTTTTTTCTTATTTTTTTATATTTTCTCTTAATATAAATGTAATTGAATTATTTGTATGCCTAAACCCTAATCGTAAAGATTTAGACCTAAAATATGTATATTTCTATATGCATGTGTATATACATGTATATATGTATTATATGTGTATGTGTGTATATATGTTATGCATGTGTAAAAATCCTAAAACCCTAATTGGAAAGACCTAGACCTAAAACAGTGTGTATGTGTATGCATGTGTATATATATGTGTATGTGTATATATATGTATGTATGTATGTATATATATATATATATATATATATATATATATATATATATATATATATATATATATATATATATATATATATATATATATATATATATGTGTGTGTGTGTGTGTGTGTGTGTGTGTGTGTGTAAGTATATGTGTATGTATGTGTAAATAGCCTTAAAACCCTAATCCTATTTTTATATATTTGATGTAAAAAAAACTTTAAAATCATAATTTTATATATTTAATTAAAACGCTAGCTTATGTGTGTGTATATGTGTGCATGTGTGTATGTATGTGTGTGTGTGAATGTATGCATGTGTGTATATGTGTATCTGTGTCTATGTATGCATGTGTGTGTTGGTGTAAATCACAAGCCTACACATTTGGCTTGAAAGATATCTTGAAGAGCCTACATATGTGAAGAAGCATAGGAACTAGTGCTAGTGGTTAATTACCACTTTATCTTTGTGTAAAAGTCAAGCTGACTTGGAATCTTTTGTAATCACCTACCAAAAGGATTGGTGGAAAAAGTTAGCTCTTTGATTGAAGGAATATCTCTTAGGATATAGGAGCTTGATCATAGGGAGCCAAAACTTTGAATTTGAATTCAAATTTTTACTCATCTTCTATAAAATAGTCATGGAAAAGTCGTGGGTAGAACTCATCACTCCTGAGCTTCTCATTACTGATTTAGAGTGTGTGTGAGGCCTATACTCTAGCCCACACCTATCTACACCATTAGGCAATGATTTTCATGCCAATGTATTTGTATACAAGTGTTCATTAATACATACATTCACATTGTTCATTTCTGAGTTCTCTATCATACTACTCAAAAGTCTGTCAACTTGTGAAGTGCATATCTCAGTCATTTCTCCATCCAATTCAGTTATTCAAAGCTTGTTGGATCCAGCTTGAAGTTATCTACATGCTGTCAAAGTTTGAAGAGATTCTATTCAGCCATTTCAGATAAATACGCATCGAGGTGATCACTCGTCAATATCTGCTACAGTCCAAAAAAATTGGGGGTATAACTTTACTTGCTAAATTGATTTCTCTTAGTATAGTTTATCATTCCACATCATTCCGCTTGGAATAGTTAGCTTGCTAAGCTAATTAGATACTCCTAAAAGGAATTTTTTCGATTCCTACTGTGCTAGTCATACTGAGCAAAAGATCCAGCAGGTGTCAAGACATAAATAGAAGGCTTTCTTGAGATTGTGAGTTTCAAAGTTAAGGAGGTCCACTTATCAAGTCTGAAGCAAACGAGGGCTGGTACAAAGCAGGTTTTGGCAGTACCTACTGAATCTCTTGGAGCATCCATCCATCTTTCCCAATAGTGGTATCAGAGCAAACTAAGGTAAAATGGGAGATGGTTTTCCTTCATTTATTCATAAATTGGACATGAACAACTATCAAGCATGGTATCTAAGGATGAAGACCTACTTACAAGGAAGGAGTCTCTATGGATACATCTCAGGAGATGAGGAATTGCCCTCATTCAAAACAAGAGGATTGCAAACAAAGGAAGAACATGAAAAGCTCAACACATGGTGTGCTAAGGATGCATTGGCAAGGTCTTATTTACTCAACTCCATCTCTGATTTTCTTTTGCCACATATTAGAAATTGTAAGAAATCCCAAGAGACTTGGGAAACCTTGTCATCTTATTTTTCCTCCAACACAAGGGCTAGAAAAAATCAGTTGTGGATTGAATTCACAACATTAAGGAAGCAACCTAAGCAAGTTGTTTCAGAATTTTCGACCAAGATTAAAGATGTAGCAGATCAGTTAGCAAGCATAGGAGAAGAGATTGAAGAAGAGCAGATTGTAAGGCAAGTGATCAATGGGATCAAGGCTGATGACAAATGGCAAAGCTTCACCACTGCCAGGGACCTCTACATGGATATGCAAATTCCAGATCTTACAACTCTCATGGGACAATTGTTTACTCATGAAGCAAAGCTCAACAAGAATGGAGATACATCCAAAGGTAATAACTCTTCTGCCCTATACACTGATAAGAAGTCTAAAGATAAAGGCAAGAGCAAGAAGGTGGAAGATGAAGCCTCAACCTCCCAAGCCAACTATGCAGGGAGAGGTAGATCATCAAGAGGAAGGGGCAGAGGAGGTAAGCAAGGTAGGGGGAGATCCTACAACTCCTCACCATGCAACATTTGTGGTTTATCAAATCATACTATAGATGAGTGTTTCAAGAATTACAAAAATCAGAGAGGAAGAGGATACTAAAGAGGTGGATACTCACAGTCAAGAGATAGATTTAATCATCACCAATGCTACAACAACAATTACAACAACAATTACAATAATAATTACAATGGCAACTACCAAGGAGGATTCAAATCCAGAAAGGACTACAACAACTACACAGAGGAGCAGGATGACTTCTTCTGATCATGAACATGACTTCAAAATCAGGTACAAATGATGACCACCTATTCTACATTGATTCAGGGTGCTCAAATCATGTGGCTGGCAATGTAGCACTACTCTCTGATCTTGAGGAACCAAAAGGTAAGCATCAAGTCCAAACAGGTGATGACACCAAGCACTCAGTATTTAAAGTTGGAAATGTTAAGAATTGTGATGGAGATCAAAATTTGTTGAGCAGGGTACTCTATGTACCAACCATTACAAAAAATCTGATGAGTGTTGGACAGATTGTGGAGAAAGGTTTGCAGGTTAGATTTAATCAATATGGAGCGTTTGTGGAGGATCCAAGGCATGGGTTAAAGAGGATTGCTAAAGGAGAAAAATCAGGTAGAATTTTCACTTTTGAGTTAGAAGACACAAAGAATATTGCACTATACAGTTATAAGGATCAAACACTTTCAGAGCTTGAGATTTGGCATAAAAGATTAGGGCATATAGGAGAAAGAACCTTGAAGCAAATATGCAGGGACCTATGTGTGCTTGGAATACCAAATGTATCCAAGCAACATATGATTTACAAGTGTGGTGCTTGTCAATTTGGGAAGTCTCACAAGTTACCCTTCTCAAGGAAAGGTTACATGCATGAAGACTACCTTGAGCTTGCCCATACAAATGTTTGGGGGCCAAGTAAAGACCCCTCAGTCTCAGGATCAAGGTACTATGTATCTTTTATTGATGATTATAGCAGGTGGACTGTATTGTACTTCATGAAGCACAAGGATGAGGTGTTTAATTGTTTTAAAAAAATATCTTGCACTTGTTGAAAATCAGACAGGAACAAATTTGAAGAGGCTAAGGTCAGATGGAAGAGATGAGTACTTCTCCAATGAGTTTGAAAACTTCTTGCAGGACAGAGGCAGCAAGAGAGAAATAACCACAAAGTATTCTCCTCAACAGAATGGAGTAGCTGAGAGAAGAAATAGGTTGATTGTTGAAACAGCTAGGTCTATGTTGAATGAGAAAAAATTACCTAACTATCTATGGGCAAAAAGTGTTTCAACTGCAACTTATCTCATAAACAGGTTACCATCTAAATCCCTTGATGGGATGAAACCCTATGAAGCATGGCATGGTAAGAGACCCTCACTAGACCATTGCAGGATATTTGGATGTGTAGCATATGTACACATTCCTTCTCAGATAAGAGGTAAGCTAGACCCTAAAGCTGAAAAGTGCATCTTTATTGGATATGATCTAAATAAAAAAGGATACAGGTTTTATAACCCTTCCAATAAGGGATTCATGGTGAGTTTCCAAGTCTTGAAAAAAGGGAACCTATTGAGAATCAAGACGCAAGTTCAGAAGATGAAGACACTATCAATCTTGAGGAGTTCAAGGCATGGAAGTCCAAGGGCAAAATGAAGATGAAGAAGCTTGAAGACATACCTGAATCTTCAACTCAATCAATCAGAAGATCACCAAGAGAAAGCAAAAAACCTATCAGATATGGGTATGATACATCTCTTGTTACTAAACACTCTGTTTATCTTGCCAAAGATTTGTCAATTGAAGAACCAAGATCATATGAAGAAGCCATAACCAAGACAGAATGGGAAGAAGCTATGGATGAGGAGATTGAAGCACTCAAGGAGAGTGATACATGGGAGTTAGTACCAAAGAAGGATTCCATGAAGGTAATAGGATCTAGATGGATCTATAAGCTTAAAAGAAATTCTGATGGCACAATTAATAGGTACAAAGCCAGATTGATAGCCAAGGGTTTTGCACAAACCCAAGGCATTGACTATGAAGAGACATTCTCTCCTGTGGCCAAGATGCCAACTATCAGAGTGTTGGTAAGTGTGGCTGCATCAGAAAATTGGAACATGTACCAATTGGATGTCAAGAATGCTTTCTTGAATGGATGGATTTCAGAGGAGGTGTATATGTCACAACCTCCTGACTATGAGGACCCTAAGAAGGTAACATATGTTTGCAAATTAAAAAAGGATTTATATGGATTGAAGCAGGCACCTAGGGCATGGAATTATAGGTTAACTACATACCTCCAAGACCAAGGTTTTGTTATAAGCAAGGCAGATACTTCTCTATTCATCAAGAGAAGTAATTCAGAGGTAATATACCTGTTGTGAAAATTCCTTCCTTGAGTATAGCATCCACCAGAGAGTGATTGAGTACGTATCCACCCATCCAACTCCACCCATATATATACCAAAGGTCCAAGAGTTGCATGTTTTAATTTTTAGCCATGTGTCCTTCCAAGTGTCCTTCATGTGGATACTTTCCAAAGAGAATCACATGGCTTCTATTTCAATTGAAGTCACGTACGAGTCAAGGTGTCACTTGGGAGAAGCTTCTCCCAAGACTAAGGTTTTATTCCCTTAGGTTAATTTTCTAAGGTAATAAACCCTTCAATTTGACTTCTATGAAATAAAACCTCAGGGGTTAAATCCAGGAAACATAGGTTCCTTTTGGAGGGTCTAACCCATAATTTATGCAACATTCTTCCCCCCTTTAACATTTTCGTCCTCGAAAATGTGTCTTGGTATATTATGTGGAGTATTCCCCCGTGCACCATGATTCATTTCTTTTGATCATGGACTCACTCTCAAAAGACGCTTTCCCCGTTTTTAACTAATAGTTAAAAAAGAGGGAAATCTTTTATTTATGGAACTTACTCGTTCCCAAGTAGCGCTTTCTTTGGTTCCATCCCTCCATTTAACTAGGCACTCTTTATATAAATGATTTCTTGTTTTCTTATCTCGAGTGCGTAGTATTTTCTCAGGTTCATGAGGGATGTTAAGAAGGGAGATTGGTTGAATGATTGTATCCGAAGATACCAGATTGTCTTGTTCAGCCAGTTTCCTTTTTAACCGACTTACATGGAATACTGGATGAAGTAAACAATCTTCTGGGAGTTCTAACTCGTAAGCCAAAGTCCCTACTCTTTTAAGAACCTCAAAAGGGCCACATAATCTCGGAGAAAGTTTAGGACAAGGTCCCGTTTTTAATGTTTCAGATTTCTTAGGAACTTTAAGATATACTAATTCACCAACTTGAAAGGAAATATCTCACCTTTTAGGGTCGCTAAAAGATTTAGCTCTATCCTGGGCTTTCCTCAGGTTCTCCTTGGCTAGTTTTAGCTTAAAGTTCATATCTTCTAAGAAATCTTTTGCTGCTTGGACTTTTTCGTTTTGAAGTCCAACTACATAAGGTGCTCTAGGTTGAAACCCATACATCAACATAAAAGGACTATATTCTGTTGCAGAATGCTTTGCACTATTGTAAGAAAATTCTACTATCGGTAGATAGTCCTCCTAGTTAGTTTGGGTAGAAGATACGTAAGCTCGTAACATATCTTCAAGTATTCGATTGACTCTTTCAGTTTGACCATCCGTTTGAGGATGTTCAGCAGTAGTCAAATTAAGCTTAGTTTCTAACCGACTGAATACAGCTCCCCAGAAATGACTAGTGAATTTTCTATCTCTATCAGACACTATGTCTTGAGGTAATCCATAGAGTCTATATAGTTGTTCTATGAATAATTTAGCCAATTCTGGAGTTTTTACTGTAGTTTGAGTGGGTAAGAAACGAGCCATTTTGGTCAATCGGTCAACTATGACCCAAACAGCATCATGACCTTTAGGGGTACGTGGCAAGCCTGTTATGAAATCCATGGAAATACTTTCCCATTTTCCATTTGGAATTTCTAAGGGATGCAACAAATCCCCTATCTTAAATTTTCCAGCTTTGTTAACTTGGCATTTAGTGCATCTAAGTACATAATTATGTACATCTTTATGTATACTAGGCCAGTAAAACTGCCTTTTTACTAATTCATAAGTTTTGTTAATTCCAGGATGTCCTGCACTTGGGGCATCATGACATTGAAACAAAACCTTTTTTCTAAGTTCGGGTTTACAAGGAACACAGATCTTTCCTTTGTACAACAGATATTCATCTTGAATACTACAATGTTTAAACTTATCTTTATTTGATAAGTTTGTACTTGGAGTGGAAACCTTCTCCCAGGCTTCGCTAAAACTAGTATCTTCTTGATACTTGCCCTTCATGAGTGTTACTAACTCATTAGAAATTTGTATGAAACTCAAAGAATTTAACATGGGCATCCTGCTTAATGCATCTGCCACAATATTAAATTTTCCCTTTCTGTATCTCAGTTCATAATCAAATTCTTGGAGTAATTCGGCCCATCTAGCTTTTCTACCTGAGAGTTCAGATTGGTTTGCAAACCATTTAATACTGGCTTGATCAAAAACTATAGTTACTTTGGCGCCGAACAAGTAATGTCTCCATTTTTTCAGAGTATGCACAATTGCATAAAGCTCTTTTTCATAGGTAGAATAATTTCTTTGAGCTGAATTTAGCTTTTGGCTTTCAAAAGCAATTGGTCGACCATTTTGAATCAACACAGCTCCTATTGCTAGATCACTAGCATCTGTTTCAACTACAAAGGGTTCATTTGGATCTAGTATCTGTAGAACTGGGGCCGAAGCTAAGGCTCTTTTAAGTATTTCCATACTTTCAGCCTGTTCCTTTTCCCAAGTAAGACTTTTGGGTTTACCCTTTAATTTCTCAAATAAAGGGGTCGAGATTTTTGATTTCTGATGAAAAGAATTCACACTTATCTTCTTTTCCGAATAATTTATTTTCTCTTAGAACTTGGAAAACTTTTTCCAAATGTTCTAGATGAGAGGCTGTATCTTGACTATAGAAAAGAATATCATCAAGGAAATCAATCACAAACTTTCCCAAATAAGGGCTTAATATAGTATTCATTAGTGTCATGAACGTGGCTTGGGCATTTGTTAGTCCAAAAGGCATGACTAAAAACTCAAAATGCCCATATTTAGTTCTGAAAGCTGTTTTAGGAACATCTTCAGATTTAATTTGATGATATCCTTGACGGACATCAAGTTTTGAAAATATCTTAGCTCCTTTTAATTGATCAAATAAATCATCAATTGGGAGCATTGGATATTTATTCTTGATCGTAACTTTATTCAAAGCTCGATAATCAATGCACAGTCTCACTGATCCATCTTTTTTCTTGACTAAGAGAATGGGTGCTTCCCAGGGTGAAAAACTAGGTTGAATGAATCCCTTAGCTAGGTATTCATTTAACTGCTTTTCTACTTCAGCCTGCTGGGAAAACGGGAGTCTATAAGGGGATTTACATATAGGCTTAGTTCCTGGGAGCAAGTCTATAGCATGGTCGACTTGCCCACGAGAAGGAGGTAAGCCATGGGGAAGTTCTTCTGGAAAGAGGTCCCGATAATTATTTATCAAACACTTAAATTTAAACCTTTCATGTTCAGACAAAGTAGACAAGATATAAGAAACTGGATTCACATTATGTACATTGTTTATATCAGATGTAAGTATCATAAAAACTTCCGCTTTTTGGGTATTTACAGGGCACATCATGTTCTCCTTGAATTAGATAAAGGATTCCATTTCTTTCAAATCCCAAAGTATTCAGCTGATAGCTTCTTTTAAGTGTTTTCCCTAAACCCCAAAGCCATTCTCTACCCAAAACCACATCAGTTCTTTCCATGTGCATGATCTGAAAGTCTAATTTATCTTTATAACCTTGAAATTCTATTTCGAGGTTACAGATCATAGTGTCCCAGACTTTCTTGTCTTGACCCTGCATCATAGATACAACATATTGATGAGGTGACTTTTGCTGGGGCAACTTTAATCTCTTCACCAGTGAGTAATTTAGGAAATTGTGGGTGGCCGAGTCATCTATCATGACTCTGGCCTTTTCCCCACTTATGCAAGCATGAAGTTTGACCAAATCATGAGGTCCAAACTAGTTTTGGACCCACATTGAGTCAGACAAACAACACTGATGCTTGTCATCTTTGTGAAGGACTTCCACTTTTTTCCAAACTTTACTGTTTTCGAGATTCAATGTTTGGACTAAGTGAATTCCTGTTTTTTCTTTCCCTCTTATCTCACAGGTGGCTTTTTGTTGTCCCCTAGTCATGCGATTCTTACTAAGATGTCCTGGCTTCAGGCACTTAAAGCAAAGATTCTCATTCTTTGCTTTTTCCCAAACCTCAGGGTCTAGCCTAGGTCGTGAAGGTCTAGGGGTTTTAAAGTCATCTTTTTTGAATGTGCCTAGCTTTCTTTTACCCGGTTTAAAATTTTTATTGTCTAGGACAAGATGAAGTGGTTGTGTTCCAGTTTTAGCATGATCTTCATAGATCTGTGCTAACTTAATAGCATCCTCTAGACTTTTTGGAGCACTTCTTTTCACTTCATGTTTGACTTGCTTGTCGAGACCACGGACGAAACCTCTTACCTTATGAAAGTCATCAAGGTTTTGCAATTTAAGTACTATTTCTCGATAATGAGAAATATATAGAGAAAGGGGACGTCCTCTCTGTAGGACTTTGTCCCATTCTTCCTAGTTTCTTTCATCCTCATTTTCTGGTAAGAATTCTTTTTTGAAGAATTCTTCAAATTGATTCCAAGTTTCTGGGATTCTTTGAGCCTCCTTTAAGCTCATCCACCACTTATAAGCCTTAGGTCCAAGTGATAAACTTGTCTCTAAGACTTGATAAGCTTTAGGGGTGTTTTTTAATTGATGCAAGTCTTGCCATTTCTCTAAAAATGTCAAGACTGCATCTTTGTTTCTCTCTTTATCTTCCCCTGAAAATTGGGGTGGTTTTAAGTCTTTTGCAAAAGACAGGCTTCTAGACTTCATGGCAGTATGAGGAGGATTTACTTCGTTATCTTTATTTTTTAAAGATACATTACTATGCAATGGTAAAGGGGCATCCGTTCCTTTACTAGGTGATGGGTTCTTTGGTCGAACAGACAAGGAACCCCTTTGAGCAAGTAAGGGTAAGGATGAACAAATCGTATTAAGAATTTGTTCCATCTTTCCTTGGAATTCATTGATTGAAGTACGAAGGGTACCCATTTCGTTTTGAATTTCTTTAACAATGAACATATCCGCTTGGATATCGTTCATTTTTTCATCCAAACCATTCAACTCTTTATAAATATCTAATTTCTACATTTCTTCTTGGCCTATCTCTGGAAGGCCTGGAGTGTACTCTATATGTCTACCCCCTTCCTGCGGTGCATAATCCTCTTCCTGCCTAGGAATGTCTAATAACATGTCACTTGGGTATGAATCCCCCATAATTAAGTGAATACTTTGGAATCAACTAGAAATAAGAAAATACCATTTCTAATACTGAAGGAAAATAGATGAAAATTAAATCCAGTACTTTCGCGATTTTTTCCTTTGATATCAGCTTCTAGTTGTAGGTCGGCTTGGGACGCCTTCGACGATTCGCTATTTCACCGCCATGGCTGAAATTTCTTGGGGCTCTTCAGTCTTTAATTCTCCGTTGCTTGTTCTTTTTAAAAGTGTCGTGGGACCTTATGATGCCCTTCGATCAGCAGGTCGCTGATGAGTTTATAGTGCTCCCAAATGAAGGAAGCAAGTTCAAATCCCACGATCAACAGGTCATTGGACGTCTGTTTGACTTCATGGGTTTGAATCTTAGATGTCGCCAAAGATGGAACTCTTCGATCCAAGTCAAACCATGCTGACGACTTCAGATTTGAAAGAGGAGTGGTCTTGACAGTTTGGCCGAATGGTCTAAGGTGGCAGATTTAGACTCCAATCTGAAAGCACGTGTGTCGTGGGTTTATTCCTCCAACTCCAAGCCTTGCGTGGGCACGTGGGCAATAATTGAGAAATTAAGAAATGGTAAAAACTATGCTGTGCTACTCAGGAAATGGGCTCTCCTTGGAGTTGAATAAAAACACTATTTTATTCCTCTGAGCGGATGGGCAGCCGGGCATGCGTGAGAAGTGGTTCCTTGGGAGTCGGGTGGTACAAGCGCCACTTGGGGTGTAAATTCCGATAGGGAGAAGTCGTGGGCGTCCCGTTCTCTGAGACACCTTCAAGCGTCCCGTTCAGAGTCAACCATACACTTTCTGAGACACGGGCGCGCAAGCATCAGGCGGTCAGTTCGTTGCAGAGAGGTTTAATTGAGCAGGGTCGCATCCTCGTGAGTTGTCCAGTAGAAAAAGTACGCTCGCCGGCTTGGAGGGTCCTCCTCTTATCGGGGATTGATTGGAGGTTCACCTACCTAAAGCTCAAGTACCACAATTATTAAATGTTCACAGGCGGCCTCCCTCCTCATCACAGGTGGAAGTAGTCAAGCGGCGGCGTTCAGAATTCAGACGCACACTTTAGAGTGGATGAGCATTTGCTACACGCGTGGGCTCCCGGAGAATCGAGATTTTTTTACCATTAAATGACTGGGGCTTTTACCTAACAATCTTTAATCTTCTGACGGCAGGACTCAGAACGAGCACGACTTTCCATCGAAAAAATAACAACGCAGTTACTCAGTAGTTCGAATTTTTTCCATGGCTTCCAGTAGAATGCTTGCACACAAATCAAGAAACACTACAAGTACTTGAAAAAAAACTTGGCTCTGATTACCACTGTTGTGAAAATTCCTTCCTTGAGTATAGCATCCACCAGAGAGTGAGTGAGTACGTATCCACCCATCCAACTCCACCCATATATATACCAAAGGTCCAAGAGTTGCATGCTTTAATTTTTAGCCATGTGTCCTTCCAAGTGTCCATGTGGATACTTTCCAAAGAGAATCACATGGCTTCTATTTCAATTGAAGTCACGTACGAGTCAAGGTGTCACTTGGGAGAAGCTTCTCCCAAGACTAAGGTTTTATTCCCTTAGGTTAATTTTCTAAGGTAACAAACCCTTCGATTTGACTTCTATGAAATAAAACCTCAAGGGTTAAATCCAGGAAACATAGGTTCCTTCTGGAGGGTCTAACCCATAATTTATGCAACAATACCTTTGTGTTTATGTTGATGACATCATAATTATAGGTAATGATGTCAATGGAATCAGACAAATCAAGAGCCACATGATGAAGGAGATCAAGATCAATGATCTTGGTCTATTGAAGTATTTTCTTGGGCTTGAGTTAGTCTATACTAACTCAAGAATATAGATTAATCAGAAAAAATACATACAAGATACCTTGAAAAAGTTTCACTTGCAGGGTGCCAAAGTAGCAAACACTCAAATGGAGGTAAACCTAAAACTAAGTGCACATGAAGGTGATGAAGTCAATGATATTACAGGTTATCAAAGTATGGTGGGTAGCTTGAACTATGCTACCTTAACAAGGATAGATATTTCATATGGAGTTAGTGTGCTAAGTCAGTTTATGCACAAGCCAAGGATACCTCACTTAGAGGCTGCCAAGAGAATCTTGACGAATCTCAAGGGTACACAGAACCATGGTTTGTATTTCCCTTACACTTCAGATATTGATATCAAAATTTATTCAGATGCAGATTGGGCAGGATGCAAGGATGATAGGAGGAACACTTCTGGATACATTTCCTTTGCAGGTGACAAACCAATTTCATGGTCTTCAAAGAAGCAACCTACTGTTGCTTTGCTTTCTACAGAGGCAGAATATAGAGGACTGGCTGATGCCACACAAGAAGCCATATGGATCAAACTTTTGTATACAGAATTGGGTTTATATACTATGTCTCCAATAATCTTTGGAGATAATACAAGTTCTCTTCACCTTGCAGCTAATCCTATTTATCATGCTAGGACCAAACATATAGAGGTCCATTACCATTATGTGAGAGAGAAGTTGATAAACAAAGACATTCAACTAACCTATGTATCAACCAATATGCAGTGTGCACATTTGTTGACTAAAGCTTTGGATGGAACCAAACTTTGCAGGTTCAAAGCAATGATTGGATTGTAGGATATATTGGCTTGAGGGGGAGCTGTTGGTATAAATCACAAGCCTACACATTTGGCTTGAAAGATATCTTGAAGACCCTACATATGTGAAGAAGCATAGGAACTAGTGCTAGAGGTTAATTACCACTTTATCTTCTTGTAAAAGTCAAGTTGACTTGGAATCTTTTGTAATCACCTACCAAAAGGATTCATGGAAAAATTTAGCTCTTTGATTGAAGGAATATCTCCTAGGATATAGGAGCTTGATCATAGGGAGCCAACAGTTTGAATTTGAATTCAAATTTTTACTCATCTTCTATAAAACTGGTCATGGAAAAGTCGCGGGTAGAACTCATCACTCCCGAGCTTCTCATTACTGATTTTGAGTGTGTGTGAGACCTATACTCTAGCCCACACCTACTACACCATTATTCAATGATTTTCATGCCAATGGATTTGTATACAAGTGTTCATTAATACATACATTCACATTGTTCATTTCTGAGTTCTCTATCATACTACTCAAAAGTCTGTCAACTTGTGAAGTACATATCTCAATCATTTCTCCATAAAATTTAGTGATTCAAAGCTTGTTGGATCCAGCTTGAAGTTATCTAGGTGCTATCAAAGTTTGAAGAGATTATATTCTGCCATTTCAGAGAAATATGCATCGAGGTGATCACTCATCAATATCTGCTACAGTCCTAAAAAATCGGGGGTATAGCTTTACTTGCTAAATTGATTTCTCTCAGCATAGTTTATCATTTTACATCATTCCACTTGGAATAGTTAGCTTGCTAAAATAATTAGATACTCCTAAAAGGAACTTTTTCAATCCCTACTGTGCTGGTCATACTGAGCAAAAGATTCAGCAGGTGTCAAGACATAAATAGAAGGTTTTCTTGAGATTGTGAGTTTCAAAGTTATCTATTTTGGTTCAATCATTACACCCATCACTTCCAAAGCACATAGGCCATTTTATGGTGTCATTGGAAAGCTAAGGAGGTCCAGTTATCAATTGTGAAGCAAAAGAGGGCTGGTACAAAGTAGGTTTTGACAGTACCTACTCAATCTCCTGGAGCATCCATCCATCTTTAGCAACAGTGTGAGTATATGTGTATGTGTGTGCATGTATGCATGTGTGTTTATGCATTCATGTGTGTGTGCATGCATGTGTGTATGTATGTGTGTGTGTGCGTGTGTGTGTATACATGCATGTGTGTATATGTGTGTGTATGTATGCATGCATGTGTGTATATGTGTGTATGTATGCATGTGTGTACAAATGTGTTTGTATGTATGCATGTGTATACATGTGTGTGTATGCATGCATGTGTGTATATGTATATGTGTGTGTATGTATGCATGCATGTGTGTGTATGTATGTGTGTCTCTATGCATGTGTGTATATATATGTGTGTGTGTATGAATGTGTGTATTTGTGTGTGTACGTGTGTATGTGTGTGTATGCATGTGTATATGTGTGTGTGTATGTATGTGTGTATGCATGTGTGTGTGTATGTATGCATGTGTGTATATGTGTATATGTGTGTATGCATGCATGTGTGTATATGTGTGTGTATGTATGCATGCATGTGTGTATATGTGTGTATGTATGTGTGTGTATGTATGTGTGTATATGTGTGTGTATGTATGTATGTATGCATATGTGTGTGTATGTGTATGTATGCATATGTTTATATATGTGTGTGTATGTATGTGTGTATGCATGTGCGTGTGTATGTATTCATGTGTGTATATGTGTATGTGTGTATATGTGTGTGTATGCATGCATGCATGTGTGTATTTATGCATGTGTGTACTTGTATGTGTGTATGTATGCATGTGTAGATGTGTAGATGTGTGTGTATGTATGCTCTATCTTCCTATCTCTATCTTCCTCTCTTTAATCTCTCTTTATCTCTCACTCTCTCTCTCTCTCTTTCTCTCTCTTTCTCTCTCTTTCTCTCTCTCTTTCTCTCTCATCTCTCTTTCTCTCTTTTCTCTCTCTCTTTCTTTCTCATCTCTCTCTCTCTCTCTCTCTCTCTCTCTCTCTCTCTCTCTTTCTCTCTCTTTCTCTCGCTCTCTCTATGTTGGAACTGAAGGACTCACAAGGCAAGGAAGCTCACGCAGGGAGTCAGAGAGAAGAGAAAGCACAAGTAGACAGGGCAGTCAACGACGATCTGGCAAGTAGGCCAATATTTTTTCAGGACACTAAAGCATATCGAAGAGGTGGACACATAAGAAGGAGGAGCAAGTAGGGAGCTCGAAGAGGTGTATGTCAAATCGTTAGAAGAAATCCCTACAAAAATAGTGATTTTCATCACTAAAAATCATTGTAAATACCATTTCATATTTTTGTAGCTCCATTTTGTGCAAGTCAAGGAGTCCTTGAGCTTGAGGAGCATTAGAAGTAGCTATCTACCAGTTGTCATAATTTTTAGACTCCATTTGAGCTTTCAAATAGGACCTAGAACCTAATTTTTAACTAGGCCAGACACTAGGTCTGGACACGGCCAAAACCTAGTCAAAAACTATAAATAGAGCTAGAGAGCTCATTTTTGGGGGTTAGCTTGTAATTGATTTGAACTTGTAATAGCTTTTTGAAAGTAATCTAAAGAACTCCATTGCTTCTCACTCTTTGTCTTGCCTTGTGTGCACGTGTGTGTGTATGTGTGTGCATATTTGTGTGCTTCTCACTCACGCAGTTGTGCCTTCACTTGCTCGAGGTCATCATACCATCCTCACGTCTTCCCGGATTGACATTAAAGGAGGTGCTACTCATCACTGAGCTACACCAAATTTTGGCGCCGTTGCCGGGGAACGAGCTTTGAGGACGAGCGTGTGATGGTAATACGTAGAATTGAGACGTTGGCGTTGTAAGTAATATCTTCACTCTTCTTATTTTTCTCTTTCTTACCTCACCACCATCATCTCCATCATCATCCTCACCATATCCGATCTCCATCTCCATCATCGCAAAAATTTTCAGTTTTTGATCATATCACCTTCTCCACCTCATTTCCCTCATTCCACTTGTGAGAGAGAGCAAGAGAGCGAACTGTTGTGTGCTGTTTTTGCCTGTTTCTTGAGTTTCTTGCAGGTACAGCTGTATCATCCCCTCCAGCACGCTGCGCAGGTACGAAAAAACTCAGAAACTGTCTCTGTGTCGCCGATCTTTGTCGATCGCGATCGATAGAAAATTCGACCAATTGGTAAAACTAAGTGCACCACTAGGACCAGCACAAAGAGCACATTCAAAATCACTAAACAAAATTGAAAAATTCCGTGTTTCTCTGTCAATCGCGACCGACACCATCGATCGCGATCGACACCCACCATCGACAGACCCTGTCAATCGCGATCGACAGACCTGTCGATCGCGACCGACAGACCCCACGACCGACTGACTGCCACGTAGGACCCTGTCAATCGCGATTGACACCATCGATCGCGATCGACTGAATTTTGGCGATTGATTGAATTTCACGCGTTGCCACGTGTCCATCGCGACGGACACACCCCCGATTGACTGAAATCACGACGGAAATCCCGGAAAAAGTGTCGATCGCGATTCACACCATCGATCGCGATTGACAGGACTCACGACCGACTCTGTCGATCGCGATTGACACTGTCAATCGTGACTGACGTGTCGATCGCGACCGACAGGCCCCGACGGACACCTTTGTCAATCGCGATTGACAGGCTTTTTGGCAAAATTTTTAGGGCTAATTTTTCCAAGTCCTTGGGGAACACCATAAAGCAAGGGATCAACAAGTAAGGTTGGAATATTCTCAACTCCCTCTATCATTTTCTAGCTCAGGCTAAGTACGAATAGTGCTAGAAATAAGCTAGGGCGACGGTAGGCAGTTATCAAGTTGAAGACTACCTAAAAACTCAAGTTCAAGCTAAAAACATAATCTCTGTACGGTCGATAACTTAAAGGAAAAGAACCTAGTGTGGGACGAACAACTTAAAAGTACGAAAAAACACTCAAACATTCCTGACGTGGTGATATCAGACAAGAGTATAGACACGATAACCAACGTAAAAAGGAATTAAGTAATTGATACAAAAGAACTCAGCAACGAGGTTGTACTTGGGAAAAATTGGGCTAATCAATCAGGCATATGAACCTTAGATCAAGACGACATCTAGTGAGAGATAGACAAAGCCTTAGGTCTTCAGAGGCTAGCGTTAATCATACTGCTAGGTCTTGGGCCCAGCAGTTGAGTCACCACTCGCATTACCCTAGCTCTGAGACTAGTGAATCAGAGATGTCTCAAGGTATAGACAGACCTACAAGAAGTTCATGTGTGCCATATTTGTACAGGGTGGAAGGCCCTTACAAGACACAGTTGGAATACCTTAGGACCAACCGATTAGGTGCTAGCATCTATGAGGATGGCCTAGGAAGATCTGTGGTACAGATCAAAAACCCAGATCAATCTATTGGACTAGAACACCCAGCTGTCAAATTTGAAAATGGAGCATACCTAGACAAGGAAGGAACCATATATGTAGTCACTAGTCATCCAGATAGGACAGACGAATTTGGAAATGTGATACCAGAATCAGACCTAGGTGACCTAGAGCAAGGAAACATGGGTATCGAACCTAGAACCCCTCGAGGCAAATCGGTTCTTACTAGGATTATCACACCAGAGTGGATGCCCCAGGATAACAAGAGCATAGATCTGCTGCTAAACCGAGAGACCGATGAAGCCTTTTGGAGGTTTAAATCTGATAGGCCAAATGATATAGGAACAATCATGATTTATGAGTTCAAAGATCCTGATAGTCCAGGCAGAGTGACCTACTTGGATCATGCGTCAGAGAGGGTCTTTGTGGTTACAGAACATGATAGGCATGCTTACACTTGGAAGGGTGAATTTATTTTCCCCCAACCAAGATCGAATGTGTCCTATGGTCACCCTGGAGCTGGAACATCACAAGCTCATGGAGCTCAAAAGGAGAGAACTAGCAATAGACCCGAGGTAAGTTTTGCCAACTCTTTGGGTAGAGAAAGAACGAGAACGGAAACAAATAGAGGGGAACCTGAGGGTCATAGAGCCCCAAGAAACCGAAGGAATGTGGATGACTTCCCTCTACCAAGACCTAGAGAGCATATGAGGACTTTGAGGCCAACCCAGCTAGTTAAGTCCATGAAAAACTACTTCGACGGCACTAGAGACCCCTACGATCATGTGGCTGAGTTTAGGCAAGTCTTGAGAGCTGAACAAGTTGAAGATCTCTTCATTCAGTATAATGCCTTTGGTCTAACCCTTAGGAACACAGCCCTCACGTGGTTTCAACCACTGAATGAGAGACAGTTCAGGAGCATAGACCAACTCTTAGAGGCTTTTATCACTGAATTCTCTAAGAGTGGGATAAGGCATAATACTTCCTCATTGATACATAGCTTCAAGCAAACCCCCCAAGAGATAGTTAGACTTGCAGGAAGAAGGTTTAGGCAATATCTAGAGAGATGTCCCATCCCTGAGTTACCCACACCAGCCAAACAAGTGGCTGTATTCCTGGATGGATTGCTAAGTACCAAATTGAGGTCATATGTGTACTTGAAGGACCCTAGGACCATTGAAGAGTGTGTACGCATGTGCATTGACATAGAGGATAACCTAGGGGAAGAGTTAGAACTCTCCAAAATCTACAAAGATTCAGATAGTGCTTCTAGCCTCTCTTCCACCCAATCCACATCTATCGAGGAATTAGTAGAAAAAGTAGCTCAGAAATTAGGTGTCTCTAGCAAACACGTCCCAAGGTTTGCCCCTGTGAAAAGATGCTATACTTGTGGAGGTGACCATATGGCGAACGTGTATCCCATTATGGCCCAACCCCAAGTTAATCCTAGTAGCCAATACTGCACCATAGAACGAAGATACACCAATCACACGGCACAAGACTGCCCATACAACAAGCAAGCAGTTAGGCAAACCTACCCTCAGCCCTCTCCTCAACAAGGCAGATATCAGAACCAGTATCCACCACAGCAGTATGCTAGGCCTCAGCAAAACTATCCACCACAATATCAGGCCCAATAGAGACCTCAGCCTGTGCTAGCACAACAACCTCCTACCCCAGCTAATGTAATTCCGGTAAAGTATGCAGATGCAGAAGAGAATTTGAATAGAGCTATAGTCCCAGTAACACCATTAATCTCAGAGAATGACCCGAGTGATCAAAGTTTTGATTCCACACATATGGATAGCCCCCAGGCCTATTACATGCAGTCTCCTGAACATGGTGAGTCCTATTATAGTGAAGAGCCGAGTGAACCTAGTTGGGAGCCAGAGTATGCAAATGTCATGTACACAAACCCCAACTCTAGGCTGCAACCTAGGCAGGCACGACCCCCATTCCCTAGAGGGCCATGCTATAGATGTCAGGGTGATCACCTCATTCGTGATTGTCCCTTACCTCCACCTACACAACCCCAGTCAGTGACAATTCAGGGATTTTGCCAAGATTGCGGGAAAGAACATCTCTTACGAGATTGCCCAAAGAATCCCAATAATATGCCAAAAATCACTCCTATCAATGTTGTTGGGTTAGTGGTAGACTCTTTAGGAAGTGTGACTTCCACTACACCAGTGCAAGTGGTTACTAGAGCTCAAGCATTGCAACAAAACCAAGGGGTAGGCCAGGAAAAGAGCCCAGAGGCTAGTGAAACTGAGAGCGCAACCAAGAAAAGGACTAGAGCCTGGAGAGATAGTCGAGAAAGGATGAAAAGACAATGGGCTAAGAAGATGAGTGAACTCGAGGAAAGCCTAAGAGAAACGAGAGCCATAATAACCGAACTCACATCTCAAACTCCCTCTCACATTACCCCACTTCCACCATTTCCATCTCCATCCGATCCACTACCTTCCAAACCACCTAACATAATCCCACCACCCCCTAGAGTAGGATCAGTCCTAGCAGATCCCACTCCTGAGGACCTTAACATGATGCTTAAGGCATATCAGGCCAGAATCCAAGAAGGGCCAAATGTAAGCGATCATGAAAAGTGTTACCCTAGAGCAGAACTAGAGCTTGAACGAACTAAGATTTGTGCTAAGATGGTGGAGTTGGCTCAAACCATGTTTGAAGCCAGTCACCTATTTAACATCTCTAGTTCAGCTAAGACGTAGTTGCACTTTGAAGGACTGTTAGAAAGAATAGAGAGGCTAATTGCACAATCAGAAAAGGAACCCGCCTCTCCACACAAGGGCAAGGCAAGCGAAAGAGTGAGCCTACCTGCCCAGGAAGCCTATGTGCCTAACTCTACGGAGCTAGACACAGCTTCTTCTATGAATCGATTCACACCAGAATTCCTACGAGAGATTCAAGAAGACAAATGGGCTAAAGAAAGTGAAGTCCCTCCTCCCATTGAACTTGTGGATGATGCACACGACCAATTCCCACAAGACATCCCATCTATTTACGAGGAGCAAGAGAGTACCCAGTCCCAGGAGAGATTAGACTTTGAGTCTAATTCCATACAGGAGTTACCTCACTTCACAGGCCCATGGGAAGCAACGTCCACGTGTATGAGAGCACCCACAATCATGGTAAGAAATGAAGACTCAGTCATACCTAGGAATACGAAGGTAGTGAAAAATACTAAAGTGCAGTGCAACCTCACTTTAGAAGAGCTACTCAAAGTTAGACTAGACCTATGGAAACACGTAGCCAATCAAGTGCCTGAAGTAGCAAAACCTCGTTCCTTGGTAGGTTCTCATAGGACAGTGCCAGAAATTCCTCTAGACAAGATAGGAGATATGAGTGAAGGTGAAGAGGAAAACACTTATCTTCCCATTACACATCAAGGATACACAACCAAGGCAATTCTCGACTCAGGTGCAGGAGTTGCAATTGCTACCACTTCCCTATGGAAGCGTTGGGGCAAGCCAGCACTCCGGTCAACGAGAATGAAATTGCAGATGGCCGATGGTCACATAGAAAGACCCCTAGGCTTGCTAGAAGGAATAACTCTCTCCACTTGTGGTGTAGAGTTTGAGCACACATTTGCTATCTGTGACTTTAGCAAAAATCATGCCTATGAGATGATTTTGGGAAGACCATTCATGCGACAGTTGCAAGTGGTACAGGACTGGGGAACCAATTCCTTGTACTTGCAACACTTAGGTGTTATGACCAAGGTGAATCTCAAGGATTACTCTCATAGAGATGTCCCTCCTATCCAATGGAATCCCATCCATAGAGCCAAGGATGATACGGAATCCGTGCATTCCATAGGATCAGGATCCTCATGGATGCATGAAGACACCCACTTATGGATGTGCAAAGTAGCAGTAGAAGAAGAGAAGAGAGAAAAAGCCAGAGAGATAGGTGCTAAAGAAACCCATAGATCAATTCAAGATCCAGCCTACGCACCTGTAGTATTTCCTGATGAAGAATTTGAGCCCCAGGGCTGGGCAGAAATCCTAGCAACAATGGATGTAGCCATCAATGAAGAACAATGGACACCTCATTGTGATGAAGACGACTATGACATTTCAGTCTTCTCCATAGAGCCAATCATGGGAGAGGCAGTGTTAGAAGAGTGTGAACCTAGCCCTGATGCATTTGAGGACGCAAGTGACTCCGATCTCGAGTCAATCATTATGGACCCACCTTTTGCATCAGATGAAGAATACTTCTATGAAGTAGAATTTCAACCCCAGAGGTATGGAGAGCTTACAAATGATGTAAGGCTAGCCACACAAGTGACCCCTAAAAATGAAGGAAAGAAAAGAAAGAAGAGAGAAGTCACACCGGAAGAGGAAGAATCTTTGTTTGAGGTCCCAGAAAACTTTAAAAAGTATGAGATAGACGATAGGAGAGTCATGGTAAGAATGCCTAAGCGCGAGGCACAATCAGGCGAGGCCTATGATAACAAAGAAACCACCAAGAAAATAGTAGTAGCCGTTGAAGAAGGAGAAGAACGATGCACGTACATAGGCCATGACCTAACGGAAGAAGAGGAGTATGAGTTGATAGCCTTGCTAAGAGAATACAGAGATGTATTCGCTTGGAGTTACAAGGATTTGAAAGGTGTTGACCCAGACATATGCTCACATACAATTCCCATGACCTCAGATGCTAAACCGTCCAAGCAAAAGCCCTACACTTACAATGATACTTATGCTGCCAAGATCAAAGAGGAAATAGATAGACTGGTAGAAGCTGGATTTATCTACGAAATTGAGCACACTGAATGGGTATCCCCCATTGTAGTTGTGCCCAAGAATAATGGAACGCTACGTGTGTGCATTAACTTGAAGAAGGTTAATGCAGCCACTATCCGAGATAACTATCCACTTCCAATTACCGAGCATCTATTAGAAAGAGTAGCAGGCAAGGAAGTGTACAACTTCCTTGATGGATTTTCTGGCTACAATCAAGTAGCTATTGCTCCAGAAGATCAGCATAAGACTGCTTTTGCCATAGAATGGGGCATATTTGCCTTTAGGGTAATGCCATTTGGGCTTACCAATGGTCCTGCAACCTTTCAAAGATTGATGTGTCATGTCTTTAAAGAGTTCCTGAGGAAGAACTTAGAGGTCTATGTTGATGATCTTTGTGCTCATTCCAACATTAGGCAGACACATATACCCGAACTCAGGCAAATCTTTGACAAATGTAGAGAATATCAAGTCTGCTTGAACCCAGAAAAGTGTGTTTTTATGGTCAGGCAAGGCAAGATTCTAGGACACATAGTATCAAAGAATGGCATATCCACTGATGAAGAGAAAGTGAGAGCCATAGCCGAGTTACCTAGGCCAAAGAACATCAAGGAGGTACAGGCTTTCATGGGGCATTGTGGTTACTACTGCCGATTCATTCACATGTATGTTGTCATAGCAAAGCCTCTGTATGGACTTTTGACTAACTTTGAGTGGACTGACGACTGTGAAAACTCCTTCAATGAGCTCAAACAAAGATTATGTTCAGCCATCAAGATTGGAATAAGCCCTTTCATGTTCATGTAGATGCATCCAATTATGCTATTGGATGTGTGCTTGCACAACCTACTGGTGAAGGTAATATGGATCTTCCAATTGCCTATGCAAGTAGACAGTTGAATGCAGCTGAACGAAATTATACCACTACGGAGAGAGAAGGACTAGGCATGGTTTATGCGGTTAAAAAGTTTAGACATTACTTGCTTGCAAATAAGTTTAAAATTTTTACTGATCATCAGGCACTGCTATATCTCGTGAACAAGCCATGCAATACAGGAAGATTAGTAAGATGGTTTCTCTTGCTAATGGAATATGATTTCGAGGTTGTGGTAAGGAAAGGGAAGACCCACTTGAGAGCAGACCACCTCTCTAGGCTCACATCTGGAGAAGCCCCACAAGGAGTGTCAGATGACCTTCCTGATGCTTACTTGTTTAATTTGGAAGTTGTACCTCAGTGGGCTAAGCCATTAGTGCCAGTATTGACATACGGGCCTAACCACCCAGTAATAAACACACATGATAGAGAAATAGTAAGAGCCCAAAAATATCAGATCATGGCTGGAAGCATGTACAAGCACACGGATCAAGGGATCTTGGCTTGTTGTGTAGAAGAGGACGAGTACGCTAAATGGTTGCAATTAGCACATGTAGGTGCATTAGAGCAACACTACTCGAAGCAACGAACCCTACAGACACTAAGGAGACTCGGAGTGCATTGGCCGACTATGGAAGCGGATGTCCATAAGTTGTGCAAGGAATGCCCAATCTGCTACACTAAACCACCAGTGGAACATGCCACTCTTTATCAAGTGTCTATAGTGCCAGATTGGAGTGAACCACTAGTATCCTTCCTGAGGACGAAAACATTCCCTCCAGACATGACTCTGGCTAGGAAAAGAAGTTTAGAGAAAGAAGCCCACGACTACTCACTTATTGGTGATAATCTATACAAGCGAGGTAAAGATGGTTACCTAAGATTATGTGTCCATGAGTTAGAATATCTGAAGATCCTGGAAACTGCTCACCAGGGTGTAGCAGGAGGACATTTTGGACCAGATCGGGTGATCAAAGCCATACTATTTGCAGGACTCTGGTGGCCGACCCTTCACATGGATGCACATACCTATGTGAAATGGTGTGATGTCTATCAGAGAACTCAGTACCCTATACGCAAGGATGAGATGCCACTGAAACCCATGATGGGTGGACACGCATTCTCTAAGTGGGGAATAGACTTTGTAGGTCCTATTAATCCCCCAGCTAAGGGTTCTCATGACGAATATATCATTGTGGCCACGGATTATCTAACCAAGTGGGTAGAGGTAAAAGCCACAACAAAGAACGATGCTCAAACAACAGCTAAGTTCTTATTTGAGAATGTGTTCACCAGATATGGGCTACCAATAGAGCTAGTAAGTGATAGAGGTACTCACTTCTTGAATGAAGTTATTGAAAATCTTCTCCAAGAATTCTTGGTAGTTCATAAGAAGTCTGCTCCCTATCACCCACAAGCGAATGGGCAAGCCGAAAGCACAAATAAGATTCTGTGTAATGTGTTGACCAAACTAGTGAATAATAAACGTTCTGACTGGGACAAACAGCTACACCATGCTGTTTGGGCATACTGAGTCGCCTACAAAACGGTACTCCAAGCCACCCCCTTTCAGATGGTATTCGGTCAAAATGCAGTGCTAGCGCTGGACTTCTTAATACCCACATTGAAGGTAGCACAGGAGCATGAGTGGATGGGTCATGAACTATCTTCGAGAATTTTTGATCTAGAACGACTAGGTGAAACGAGACTAAGAGCGGCAGCGGGAATATACGCAGCTAAGAAAAGACAGAAAGCATACTTTGACGCCCATGTGAAGGATAAGGGCCTGAAAGCAGGAGACCTAGTGCTAGTCTACACCCTGAAGCAACATGCGAGAAAGTTAGAGAAGAGAGGCTATGGACCCATGATGGTAAATATGATCTCAAACAGTGGAGCAGTTCAACTCGCTACACTGGAAGGTGATGTTCTCTCGAGCTACATTAGCGGATGCAGAGTCAAGTTATATCAGGAACCCCTCACAGAAGAAATGCTGAGTCGACTCAACACTGCTAAGAAACGCAAAGAAGAAGAAAAACGAATTCGAGAAGAAGCGCAAGCAGAAGCATTGGAACGCATCCGAAGAATGAAGCTGAGAAGACAGGGTAGAGAGCACCCTAGGACAGATGCATATGCAGATCAAGGATATCATGTGGCCATGTGTGAAGTTTCAGGCATTAGCTCTCATAGGATAACGATCGACGTCCTTTTGTAACCTTAGACATAGGACAAGGAAAGGGTGCAAGGACTGTAAGAGCCTTGATTGACTCCGGTGCAGCCACTAGTGCTGTTAAATCTTCTTACTGTCAAAAGTTGAAATTAACTATCAATCCTATAGAAGCATATCTCATAGTGGGAGGTGTGGAAACCCCTTGCATGGGCAAGGTGGAACTTCCCCTCTATATTCAAGACGAAGTAATGCATTAGGGGAAAAAATGAACCCTGCATGGGCCTTGTAAGGATCCCTAATTTTTAGGGATTAAAGTTAACAAAAAGAGGGATTAAGGTCACAAAAAAAACCACTAGTGGTTTTGGCAATAAAATATTTCTTCTAAGATATGTGCTCAGTCCAAATGGATTCGCTAGCTTTCTTGTCCCTTGGATAAGATCAAACGGATGACTACGATCAACATTCGTGTGCCTGTCACATAAAGACAAAAGCTTTCCCAAGAAGTGAACAGTCGTAGGCATTTTGGAGCATCTGATAAGATCTTGACGGACGGTAAGGATGGATTTGAGTGTGCCTGTCACTAAAGTCCAAAATAAGCATCATTTAATGAGCTAAGCGACCTTGGGGACTGGCAAAAAACGACAAAAAACTGAGCGCATTTTCGTGGTGGAACCCATTCCCATCCGTTCGATTCCTAGTAATCTGATGGCTATGAATTTACTGAGGGGAGCCTCTCAAGATTGAAGCTTCACAACCACTAGATCAAGCAAAGATCCAATGGATGCAATGAAAAGTGGCCCAAAATTCAAAACAATACATCCCAACCACTTATTTCTAGGTCCATCCAACGGACGAGAGCTGAGGGCGCATTTTCTCACGAATTTCAAGCTACACCATTAGATCTTCTCCACATCCAATGGTCCAAATTTCATACCGACTTTTTTCTTGTCATTTAATATGAGCCTTTGGATCTTTGAGTACATCCAATGGCTATGCTTCAAAATCTAGGCCCATCAAACCACTTTTGAAGAAGAACTCTTGGTTTTTAGTCATTCATACCAGCTTTGACCACAAAGAAACAAGGGAAGCCTATGCCTAGTCTAGGTGATTAAGGGAGTAGACTGTGACCACCACCCTCTTCTCATTGGTCCGTCACTAATCCTCTCTTAATCTAAAAGGCCCATTCAGGGTTCATTTTTTCCCCTAATGACTAGTGTGCCAAGATGAGGACCTCACTGAGCCTCTTGTCTTGGGTCAAGACTGGATCTATGATCATGCAGTCAACCTAAACCTAAGAAGTGGACTTCTTCAGGTCTGGGTAAATCAGAATCGCATTACAATTGAGCTAGAAAATGAAGCACTCAAGGAACTAGGAAGGGCATACACTCCTGGTCCTTCCAGGAGTACACATGAAGATGACCATGTTGTTCTTGTCCAAAAGTGTGTGATGCAGAGGAATAATGATCTCAATCACGAAGTCAGGGACGCAACGGAACTCCTTCTTTTCCAAAGACCAGAGGGATGCAGCAACCAAAGGCAGATCACATACAGAAGGAGCAGAGTACTACCTATGCTGGAGACCAAAAGAACGCGCGAAGCAGAATGTCTCGACCATTGAAACAAGTATGGGTGCGGAAAGGCGAACACCCGGTTGCAATCAAGCCAACCACACGGGCAAGGCTTCTTATTAGTAATCAACAACACGACACTAATAAGAAGTCTTTCAGAAATTCTTATGCTAATGTGAAGTCTATTTGGGTACCCAAGAAGTCGATGAAGGCTAGCCCACAATCAAGACAAATTTGGGTGCCTAAGGCTTGCTTGTGGGCTCAAATAGCTACACCAAGACCACACCCTGTACAGCATGATCCACTCACTCGCACAACCGATACCCACTTGTTTTCAACACTCACGAACACACATCAGCCCATGAGCACGAGCAAAATCACTTGCAAATGGGTCCCTAAAAAGCCTCATTTCCAAGCAGACACTCATATAAAGCCCTCAAGAGTCTCCAACAAACCAAAACAGAAAGCCACGCACAGTGTTTGGCGGCCGAAAACTTGTAATAAACCCCCTGACCCCATTTGTAAATTCATCCCCACCTACTAACTACGGCGTTCTCACACTACACCATTCCACTTAGCTCCTAGGTCTATCCAATCCATAACTACACACACAAGCACCGAACACTTACTAACCAACTAACCTCTTCCCAAACCCTTGTTAATGTTGTAACGGGGACAAAAACTGTTCTATCTTGTCCTTTACAATGTTAACACATGTTTCTATATTCTCACAGAATCAGTGACCAGTCTCTTCACCATGGCCGAGGCAGGAACTAGCTCCCAGGCAGGCACCAGCCTGCAAATTGTGGATATCGAAAGTCTTCCCATTGAGGAGGAATTGAAGGAGCGCCCAACATCATTGAGGGCATTGCATGCCATACCGATTCAGAATCCTCCACAGGGGCACACTATGCCGGTCAGCAAAAATTCACATTGGTTCAGTGATGTGGCTGGACCTCTGGGAGAAGGCACCTACATGTGGGAGGCCAAGATAGAGTTTAACGGGCGCTGGGGCAAGTATCACTTCTTCACCAGGGAGTTTGAGAGATTGTAAAATAATGAAGGGCTGAAACCTATATGGAAGAAAGCAGGACTGTACGATTACTTCAAAGCTCAGTTGCCAAAACCCGACTTTCTAAGGTGCTCGTATTTGATTAGCACCCTCACTCCAAGCAAAGAAAAAAAGAGCTACAACACCTTTGTCCTCCCATCTCTCACAAGGGGCAATGAGCTGAAGCGTTTCAGGCTGACTATCAATTTGATAAGGGAAGCGCTCGACATGAAAGGTATGCACATTCCTACGGAGAAAGAGAGCATGGTCCCTGATAATATGAAGAACACGAATTTGACGAAGTTAAAAGATATGGTAGCAATGACACCAACGATTGCCATTCACTTGCGAATGGTCATGCAACATTTCGCTTTCCCCACTCAGGAGAGGTTCACAATGCCACCTAAAAAGATATGGTTTAGTCTATACTTGGCCGATGCCTTTGATTTGACAATCAACCTGCCTCACTGGATTCTCGACCAAATCCACCTGGCTCATCAAAGGTGGTATAAAAAGCAAAAGTGTGTAGTGTATGGATGTTGTGCTCTCACTAGGATTGTGTACAGATGTTTGGCTTATGATGTACCAGTTCAAAGGGCACTAATTTGGACCAGGGTACAGGAGTTTGAACGCAGACTATCAACCGCAGGACCTCCCTCAAAGAAAATGAGAGGTGCAGTTCAGATGCCCTGTGCACAAGCCCGCGGTGCAACATTGACACCAAAAACAACTTCCCGACTTCCCAGAAGAGTGCAACCTTTTACTATCAGGTTACCCAGGCATAGCCCCGACGGCCCAAACCTAGTGTTTCCACCTGTACCAACCGACCTAGAGTTCCCTCACGGCTTCACATTAGAAGACCTAACTAATGAGGAGGTGGCCAGAATAATCGAGGCTGTTAATGCGGAAGTCGAGGCAGAGCAAGCTAGTGGGCAACAAACTACTACAGACCGACCCTAGCCTAGACAACCAGAGGTAGTTGAAGTGGAGGATGATGAAGAAGAGGAGCAAGAGGAGGAGCAGGAAGGATTTTCTGATGAGGAGGCGCATGAATACGATCAGGAAGCTCTGCAAGTACTTGAAGGTGCCCCGGCCTATACAAAGGAACTGAAAAAGCTTTATGATACCATCAACAGAGTTCAAGAGCAACATAGGCTATCCCTAGCCGCAGGAAAAGTCCTCATGAACCAAATCCTCGAGGAGGAAGGAGTCGACGAACAATACCGCGCCACACTTGATATGATATCTGATGCTTTAGGAGTACCTGAGATGGTGCATACCGCCCTTGCCCAATCACGAAGAACGGAGAGAAGATATGGAAGACGTCCCCCACGATGAGGAAAACAGATGAATGTATTAGTATCCAAAACACAAGGGACAACCACAACCACGGGCACTGCACACACTGTTCATGATACTGAGGAAACCCATGCGTCAAGTGCATCCCCGTCACCCCCTTTGCCACCCCCGCCCCCAACTCCACCACATTCACCTCCCACTACCAGTGTAACCACTACTGTCACCGCCTCCGAGTTCACTGCCCATACCGACGCACAGACTGTCAGTCAACCCACACAACCCACACACCCTATCTCCACCTCTCTTGTCTATACGTCCACTGACATAGTAATTCTAACTGCAGCCATGAAAACTCTCATTCCCCCGATCACAATTCCGGGCAGTTCGTATTCACAATTGCACACACCACTGTACACTTTCACCACTATCACCGCACCCACTATTCCAATATTCACAATCACTCCCACTACTGCATCCACTGTTGATTTTATGGACATATCACCCACCTCCGCACCTCTCCCTCCCCCCATACACCCATCATCTCCCATTCCCCCTCCCCCCACTTCACCATTTTCCAGCACCGCATTCACACTCCCCTTTCCCTTTCCCTTCCCCTCTGCATTCAACACCCTTCCTGCATCCACCCCTATTAATAATGTATTTAATAATATGTATCAATGTATGTTGCAACTACAACAGCACTATCAACATCTGGAGAACCAACATACATGACTCTTCCGAAGCCATGAAGAACTTCAAGTACAATTCATTGACTTAGAGAGGGAAAAGCGGCTACTACAACAACAGTATGCTACTCTACAGGACCAACATGAGCAGTTAGTGGCCAATCCAACCCAGTCCGATGCAGAAGAAAAACAACAATTGGATGAGCTGCTACACTCTCAGATAACAGAGAACCTCAAGCTTCGACGAAACATGGCCCTATTACGGAAACACATGTCTACAACACTCGAGGAAAATAAGCGACTACAAAGACAGAACGAAGAAAACTTGGAAGCAGCGATGGAAGGTTCACCTCAGGAAATTGATCCGGAGAAGTTCAAGGCCATCCCATCGACCAATATGCAAATCGTATTAGAAACCCATGCTGATCTCCTGGAAGCCCACGCAGCATTAGAAAAAGAAAGAGATGAACTACTCAAGCAACTGGCAGCTCAACCTGAACCACCAAAAGAAGTCACAACAACTACCGACACAACTGAAGAAGTAGCAGCACTCAAAGCACAACTAGCAGAATTACAAAAGAAAGTCCTCGAGTATGAGCGTCAACCCTCTCCCCTTGTAGAGCCGGAACCGGAGGATTTAGTGCCAATTGAAATTGAAGAGACCTTTGAAGACCCCTATGTTCCAATGCCTGCACCAGGGGGTAAGCAAACAGAGGAAGGCATGGACACCATCGAGATCGAGGCTCTTGAATGGATGCAGAGGTTAGAGAAAGTGGCCACAACTCATGATGACAGAGTGGCAGTTCAAATAGCGTCTATGTCACGTTTGGAAGAGGTAGTCATAAAATCCGAGTACTTTCGAAACCTCTCCCATCATAGGTGGATCGGCACCTCCAACGACTTGTATGTTCCTTTTTGTGTCTTAATGGCGGATTACAAGGCTGAAATCAAGCACCACACCTCAAAAGAACCAACCTCGGCTACACAGTTCGCACCGGACGACATCCCAGCGAGTGCCAAGCAGGGAAATATACACCAACCTATGTGGAGGATTCGTCTGCTGGAAACCTACCCTGAGATGGTAAGGACATGGAATAACATGCCTTTGTATATCAAATACAACCCATGTTACTGCCCTGTATTTCGAAGAAGGTCGTGGCCGGAATACACAAAAATGGTGCTGACAACCAAAGGATGTGAGAAATGGCTCAATTATGTCTACTTAGCACCACCAAAAGGCCAACCTACCATAGGATATATGATTTTGACGATTCGGCATTGGGGAGTCCGGTTCAAGCATGTCCCAGATGTCATGGCACAGATGTGCCTAAAAATTTTTGAACTCATGTTAGTCACCTTCAGGACCTTCAAGAATGTCAAGGAACCCCATCTGTCAGCTCTTGGATTTAATGAAGGTAATCAGGACCTTGTCTACGACATGAACGCCACACCATCTATTAATGTGGTATATGCATGGCATGCGCGTATAAAGTATCTACCAGCCTGCTTCAAACAGACGTTTGAAGAAATGTTTGTCACGGGATTCTGGGAATATCATTCAGAGATATTCATTCCCAGACCATCACATTTATTGCAGTTGTTTGCAGTGGAACAAGCTCTCCATTCAGAAAAGTTACGTATACAATCCAGAGGTTCCCGAGCCGGTAGATTGGGATGCTCTACTCACGGACTTGGCCAAAGGGTTGCGAATTGCAGAACATCACTTAGCACAAGACGTTGTAGAATACTACATCCAACGGCCCACCCAACAAGGGTCTGTCAGAGACAACAGACGTGAGAGAGGGGGGGGTGTTGGAACTGAAGGACTCACAAGGCAAGGAAGCTCATGCAGGAAGTCAGAGAGAAGAGAAAGCACAAGCAGACAGGGCAGTCAACGACGATCTGGCAAGTAGGCCAATATTTTTTCAGGACACTAAAGCATATCAAAGAGGTGGACACATAAGAAGGAGGAGCAAGTAGGGAGCTCGAAGAGGTGTATGTCAAATCGTTAGAAGAAATCCCTACAAAAATAGTGATTTTCATCACTAAAAATCATTGTAAATACCATTTCATATTTTTGTAGCTCCATTTTATGCAAGCCAAGGAGTGCTTGAGCTTGAGGAGCATTAGAAGTAGCTATCTACCAGTTTTCATAATTTTTAGACTCCATTTGAGCCTTCAAATAGGACCTAGAACCTAATTTTTAACTAGGCCGGACACTAGGTCTGGACACGGCCAAAACCTAGTCAAAAACTATAAATAGAGCTAGAGAGCTCATTTTTGGGGGTTAGCTTGTAATTGATTTGAACTTGTAATAGCTTTTTGAAAGTAATCTAAAGAACTCCATTGCTTCTCACTCTTTGGCTTGCCTTGTGTGCGTGTGTGTGTATGTGTGTGCAAATTTGTGTGCTTCTCACTCACGCACTTGTGCCTTCACTTGCTCGAGGTCATCATACCATCCTCACGTCTTCCCGGATTGACATTAAAGGAGGTGCTACTCATCACTGAGCTACACTCTATCTCTCTCTCATCTCTCTCTCTATTTCTCTCTCTATCAATAGAGAATAAAACAATCACTTACAAGTATGTCCCTCTTTTGGATTGTTGTCATCAAAGTGTAATGTATGTCGTCTATCGTCGAATTCCAAAGAATCGACGCCAAAGGACTTCTGCAAAATCAAAGAGAAGAGAAATTATAAGACCTAAAGCATAGAGAAAGACAAAGGCTAAGAGTACACACACCGCGACCAAGATGTGAGATCTAAACAGAGAGAGAGTGTGTGTGTAAGTAGAGAGAGAGATCTGTGTGTGTGCACAAGACAATGCAGGTCACAATTCGGTTCATGCACGCAAGTTCGACATAAGACAACCAGTACTCAAACATGTGGAAAATGTTCACTTTTGCTCTTGGGTTCCCAGTATGTTTAAAACATGGCCTCGGTATATGTGTTGGTATGGGTGTCGGTATGCATGTCAGTAATTTCCAATAAATTACCGATGCTTATACCGACGCATATACCGACGCATATACTGATGCATATACCGATGGCCGCGAGACATCCCGACGATCCATTTAAAATGATCATACCGACGGTCACTTGACCGTCGGTATCTTTAAGTGGAGTTTTCCAACATTTATACCGACGCTGAGAGTGACTGTCGGTATAGGTAGCGTCGATATGCCCCTCATATGTTGTAGTGAAACTTCACTTCTTCCATTGTTTTTTCTTGGATTTTGAAGTTGTGCATACTCACTCATTCATGGATTAATGTAACCCATCTTCTAATTTCACCTCCCACATGAAGATCCTAATAAAATTGTTTCACCTTAATCCTCTTTCAATAATCTTCAAGAGTCATGAAGATCTTTCCACATTGTTATAATACTCCATACCCATAATAAAAAAAGTTATGTAAATGTTTAGTAGTTTTGAAGTTCTCAAAAGTTTCCTTCAAGTCCAATCTCACTAATCGGTCATCTTCAGACTTGAGCTTCCATAACATTTTTCTCTCATGTATGCCTGGACCAAACAAGGTCTTCGTTGAAGCAATAATGTACTGCCTATGCTAACGTCCATCCTCGGATGCATTTATGAGCTCCATGGATGCATTTATGAGTCCATCAAGTACTTTTTAAATCTTTATCATCACTTGTTGGAATGTTGATTCAAGATCTACTGCACTGAAGTAATTTCCCCTTATGTATTCACTTAAGCTGCTCCTATAAATCAAATACATTGAACTACTTTTGAATTGAGAGAGAGACCTTTACATGGAGTACAGATAGTACCGAGACGTCCAAATTTGATCTGATCTGAGTCAGGTTTTTACTAGATGTAATATGATATACATAGTTCTATAATATGATTTTTTTCTTTTAACCGTATGATGAAATGGAGAACCAAATTTTTAAATGCCACATTTAATTTCGAAGAGTATGATATCTCAAATTTAGAAAAGAAGAAAGACAGCTAAGCTGTACAGTCTTCAAGGCATCGGACACCATAGATCCTCAACCGGATGGCAAGTTGGAGATCGATCAAGACTTTGGCTGCAACTTGAAAGTTCCGTACTTCACTTTTTTTTTTGTCCAAAGCTAAAATAATTTTTATGGAAGTACATTTATCCCACTTGCAATGAGTTTGCCCTCAATCCCGACCTCAATTCGCTCCCGATGTGATATACACTCTTAGCGGGGGCACATGGGGTTTTTTATTAGCTCGTTGGATCAGACTTTTGGGATCACCAAACATAGAGTTTAAGGCACATGTATGATATATTTGGGGAACTTTGTTGGTCAGAATTAGGGGCACATGTGCTTTAGGGCACATGTATGATAGAATTGGGGAACTTTGGTGGTCAGAATTAGGGTCACATACATTGAAAACTGAAAGAAAAGCAAGCTCAGAGGCATTTGTATGAGCAATTTTATTTATTTTTAGCTATTAGGTGACCCAATGGAAAAAAACAGAGAGGTAATAATCCATTCGGGTCACCTTGCCTTTCATCATACAACTCACCATTTTATTTTTCCAAGTTGTTGGAGGAGCGAGGGCGACAACTGGTATCCTGTGAGGAGTTCTAAGTGCCATAATTAATTAACCCATTCTCTTCTTGGTGACTATTTTAATGAATGTAAGCTTCACTTGCATTATGAAAGCTTAAGAAGGAGAAGAATGGGTCAAAGACTTCAAAAGGTTTGGTGGGGTATGAAAAACTATGCACCACAGAAGAAGTTGACTTGTTCTCCTCTTGCTTTGTTCTTTCATCGAAGTTGACTTGTTCTGCTCTTGCTTTGTTCTTTCATCGAGTCTGAGATTGTGGAATCGACTTAATGCTTGTGTTCCTCAGAAAAATGATACTCTTCGAGCTTCTGAAGGTGAACCCACCTCTTACGAAAGAAGACAGACAGCTAATCTGCTGCAGACATGTCGTTGGACCCCATCAATCCGAAACGGGATGGCAAGTTGCACAAGACTTGGCTGCTTTGGAGCCTGGAGGATGAACCTACTCAGTATCAGCAACACCACAACCGGTCCTTGAGGCCTTCGAGCAGCAGATGGGTAACGAGGTGTCGACTGTTGGAGGAGCCATTGCGACAGCTGCTACATCCGTTGCCGCCGGCGTCACATTGGGTCAAGTGCAGGCTCTCAATAATGCCGCTAAGGAGTGTGCATCCTATACCGCCGAACATGCTCAGGAAACAACAGTTCGTCACGTAGGAGAGACGGCGGCTCACGCCGTGGCGACGGTCAGCACTGCCGTCGCCACAGGTGTGACTTTCGGGCAGGTGGATGTGCTCAACCAGGCCGTTGTTGCTTGCGCATCTAATACGGCCAATTCAGCCGTGAAGGCATGTGCGGGCATGGTAAAGATCGCAGATGAAGTGAGCGATGGGGTTCCAGGCGTTGCCCACGTGAAGGGCGGAATCTTATATGCAGTGGGTCAAAATGAAAGAGCAGATAGGGCCATGAAGACGGGATCAAGGACCTTGGGAGCTATGGTTGGCGGTGCCGCCGGGTTCGTAGTAAGGGGCCCAACCGGCGCCGTGGCAGGAGGGGTTGCAGCGGGAGCGGTCATGGATGGCATTATCACGGCGACTGACTCTGCAGTGCATCAAGAGTTCCGACCATGGGGCCAAATTGCTGCATGGAATGCTGTGGCTCAAGGCAAATCTTCGGAGGAGGTCATCGGAGGTCTGATTGGTGGAGTGGTGACGCCCATCATGGACGGGGTGATAGGTCTCGGTTCCGGGAAGGCATACGAAAAATGGAAGTTGAACAAAGATCTGAAAATTCTCGAGAGCTTCTTGGAGAGCGATGGATCTGTGAGCCTGGATGAGGCCTTCGATGCCATGGAAAGCATCTCCAAGAACAGCACCCCTGGAGCCACTTACGCCGACATGTCGGGAAGTGTGAAGGACGCCACTTTCGATTGGCAGCGGATCCCGAAAGAAGCCATCACCGACGAGAGAGTAAAAGTAGTAAAAGTATACCGCGGCGATATAAGTTTGCAGCAGCCAGGCATGATGGAGAGGATCTTTGAAGAGGGTGTCGCGACGCGAGGCCCTGTCAATGATGCGTTCATGCACGCCAGGGACGGAAGGGAGTGCAACTATGTGAGCACTTCGAAGAAATTTGGAATTGCTCGAGAATTTGGAAGCTTCACTCCAGATCCACCAAAATATGGAAGGTTCGACATCAGTCAGCCGCAGAGATATGGAATACTGAAGATCAACGCGCGGCGTGGGGTGGACTTACCGATGGCGGCCGACCTGCTTGACCGCCGCCACCTCTTTGCTGAATATGTTAGAGAGGCGGAGGTCGCCATCTATGAGCGTGTCCTGCCTCAAAACATAGAAGGAGCCCTCGTGTCTGACAGCCATGGAGGCGTCACATGGAGCGCCAACCCAAACTACGTTCCTCCAGGCCCTCCTGCGTTCGTCGACGTCGCCGGAGGGAATCCTAACGCCCTTCACTCCATCGCTGCCGTGCTAGTGGTCAGCGGTCGGTGCCGTTCCCGTGGTCAGCAGGTGACAGACTTATTTACGCGTTCTCTCAACATGCAACAGGAAAAGTAAGCGTTCAGTCGAATGTATCCATCTAGTTTGTGTATGTGTGTGTGTGTTTTTTTTGTGTGTACTCATCTATTTTCCCGTTCGCTTTGAATTTGAAAGAAATAGAGAAGCGAACGTCGAGAGTTCAATCTTTAACCTGAACATTTAATGGATTTCATGAGTTTAAACCAGTTGAAGTCAGTTGTAATTTTGTTTTATATCGTTTGAAATCAATTGTAATTTTGTCTAATTCTTGCTTTGTGAAATATGGGAGGTCTCGCAAGTACTATGCACATTCACCTATACATTTGTTCTTTCAAAGTTAAAGCTCGAGGGAGTAGGTGCTTGTCGAACCTCCACACTCGGTTTGATGGTTGAGTCCATCGCCTCTTGAGGCGCAGGCAAGGGTTCGACCCTCCCCACTTAGAGGACACTTAAACCAAGCCTTCAACCATGTGTATTGAGTCAAAACTAATTGTGATCTCGCATTCGAGAGTTGCAAGTCTGTGTCAAACATGTCTAATCCTTCTTCTCAAATAAGAGGGTCTTTTGGGTACTATACCTATTCATCTTATACAATTGTAATTTCAAAGTTAAAGTTTGGGGTGGTAGGCTTCGGCTGAACCTCCATTACAAAAAAAAAAAAATGTAAAATAATTTTGAAATCTTTATCGTCATTTGGTGGAATGTTGATTCAAGATCTACTACTGTAGTGAACTAATTTCCCACTTATGTATTCACTTAAGCTGCTGCTATACTTGTAATTGAGATATTGTATCAATTTCATATGCAAGTTAGGCTTGGTTCTGAACTTTATAGGGTGTTAGATACAATGTATTAGTGCCAACCAAGAATGAACTTTATGGTGTGTTAGATACAATGTATTAGTGCCAACCAAGAATGTAAACAAGGCATTCAACATCACTAAATCAAAAAACATTAGGCTCTTTAAAATCGTTCAAAATAATGGATTGATGAAAAACATTCATCATTCTTTATGAGACACTTCCATCAATAATTTCACTCCATTATACACATCCTATTTCTCATATAATTCAAAACACTCATCATTTTTACCTCTTTTTGTGATTTTGTGGATTATTTTTTGCAATGCCCACAATTACACCACGCTATATTTACAAAGACTTTCATCGAATATTTTATCATCACATGCAAGAATTGATAATCAATATTTTAGTCCGTACACAGAAAATAAAGTTAAGGTCGGATAAACAACCGATAGAGCCACTCAACACATCATTGTGCAGAACTAGGCAAATACATCATCATATTCACCATTGATGCTTAGGTCTACAAATATCTCTTCACACAACAATATTTAGTCACTCATTTGACCACATGGGTCTCATTGATTTGGTAATTTGATAATGATATAGTTTAGATGGTAAGATTGAATATCACATGAAGGGCAACATTATATCTCAATTGGATTCGAATGATTTGTTTTTTCATGCTATTTTTTCACCGAGACAACAAAGGATTACAAAGCTTAAGAGAGATACAAAAAAGTATAATCACCCTTTCATCATGTTCATTTTGGATCCATTAGCTTTTAATGTTATTCTCTAGAAATAGGCACAAATGAGTATTCTTTTAGTTTGTAATTCTTCTTATAATTTTTCATTATTCTACCGAAGTAGTTTAGGGACTCCATATGGATCATTGCTTGAGGGATACACCAAATTTAAATGTGCATCCTTCCTTCCAAATTTTCCAAACTGTCTTTCCTTTCATCACTTTCAAGAGGGCTGTTGAGTAGTTGATCGTTTCACCAAGAAGCGCTTTCTTCTACGTGATAGGATGATCGAACTTGAGCATTCTCTAAATACCCTTCCAAAAGCTAGTACTCTTAGGGAAGGAGAAAAAGAGGTTCCCAATGTACCACCTCTCATCAAAGCATGTTTTGCACCATGATGGGGCATTGCAAATTTTATTGGCTCTAAGATTGGTCTAAATACCACAATGGAGAATTCCCCATAGAAGGATCACCTTTTTGTGTTCCACGAGAGGGTGCCGTATCTCTTTGAACTTGAATTCCACCTAATCCAAGATGCGGAGGTGCATAATTTTTGGTTGAGGTTGTAATGAATTTCCAATTTCTTATTAAATCTCAAGATGTATTCTAATTTGTTTGCCATTGTTCTACTTCAGCCCCTTTGGATGCGGATGATCCCAACCAAGCAACAATCAAACCCCCCATCCCAAACTCTATTACAATTTGGAAGTAGGCATCAATCTTCATTCCCTGACATTATGCTAGATTCAATGTTTGGTGGATGACTTAGTCTCCTTTAGCATGGTTCTATAGATGCTTCTAATTGCGAAAACTCTCATACCAAATATTCTTTTCACTTTGGATATTCTCATTCTCCACTTTCAGGTCCACATATGGACATATGATTGGGATGTCATTCATGGGGACAAGTACATGTTGGTTAAATAATAAATCAAACAATAGATACCCACAAAATGATGGTTAATGATCGAGGGATCTCCAATTTCTTGAAGATAAATCAAGGAATTTTGATGTGCAAAGCAAAGTTGATTCTATTATATTTGGATCTTAGTTTAGGAGTTAGATAATGTTTAAAAAATTGCAGTTTCCAAACAAAGTAAATTTTTGAAACCCTTGAACAAATCTAACTTATAATGAGAAATGGTATGTTTGAGAAAGTCTCTTAGAAGTGAAAAGTTCTTTCCATGGATGCCCAAGTTTAAGTTCAAGTCCTTGATAATGTGTTTCAAGTCCTAGAAGTTTTATTTTGAATTTAATGTAGTTGAGTTGAGGTAAGGTTGCCCAACAGCCAAGAAAACACCTCTTGCCAACATTTTATCTAGGACCAAAAGCCAAATTGGACACAACAATCCTCTAATCGGGTAAAAGGTCAACGGATGTTGATTAACAATGGAATATAGTAAATGCATCTAAGTAAGATGTTTTGAATAACCTTAAACTCCAAACAAAACTCAAATGAATTTGAACAAAGTCTTGAAATATCTAGGATCCACTCAATTGTGGAGATATCAAGAAAGTTTCTTGAGTCTTTAGCACCTAGATAAAGATTTTAGGTGGTTCAAAACAACTTTTCATAGGTGAAGTGTATCAATTTTACACATAAGTGCTTAATGGAACCACATAAAGTATCATTTTAAGCTAAGTACAACCAATTTGATAAAATTTTCACCCCAATTTTATGATCCAATGTGTATTAGTGCATCACATTGCACCCAATAGAGACAATAGGCCTAGGAACATGTAGAAAAAATCCACCCACCTTGGTAGTTTGATGTAGAAGGCATGCCTAGAAATGTACTAGGATAACAATTTGGATAAGAATATTCAAGCATAAGAGAGATGACAACCATGCTCCTCATTTGGACCATGGGCTTGGGGGGAAGTTTTTATATAGACTATAACTTGAAGCATGTTTTTGATGATGTGAATGTTTCTCAAAAGGGAAATATTGTAATAAAATAAGTCTTGGCAAAAGCTAAGTTTCATATTTTCTAATTTCTAGGCAAGTAAGAATCTTAGACTAGTGGTTAATTTTAATGGATGGGAAGGGAGAGGTCTTGGCTTCAATCCCCACTAGTGCATTCGGGAGAGTGTTTTGCCAAAAACTCTCTACATCTTTCTAGAAAGACCACTCGACTTAACTTGAGTTAATTCGAGTACATTGGAAAGTATTCAATTCACGTAGATGTTGCCTCGTGGGACAACCTATCACAAGAAATGTTTTGTGTTAATCAAGTCATGAATTTAATCATTAAAATGAAGGCTGCAAAGGAATCACTATGTCAAACTTGTTCTGCTGAAGGGATCTTTTGATTCAACGCCCATTTTAGTGTCATGCATAGGTGGTTCTGAAGAATCATACCTTAAAGAATTCGAAAGGAGAAGAATTTTGATGTCTTTATTCAAAATGATGTAAGGCTTTGGCCATTCAAG